>JAGKTI010012712.1:0-14878 GCA_018397915.1 Birgus latro
AATGTCAAAAAAGTTTTATATCAGAAACAAATTTGGAGAACAATGTTATTTTTCCATTCAGATAAAAAGCATATGATTCAGTAAACCTCAGCTCTTTGTTAGAGATGCCATCAAGTACAGTGGTAAAAAAAACCCTGCTTTTCTATAAATGGCGCATATATAGCCCACAGTAGTTATTAACTTGCAATTCACATCACTGTCGGTACTCAAATGATTCTTTTTGACAAAGCAGGCTTCAGTAACAAACATCAGAAGAGTATGACAAGCAATACCTGCAGTTTCATTAACCAATAAAAATAAGCTCCTTGTAAAAAAAAATAATAATAATACCCTGCAGTTAATTTTTAATGACAATGAGATGTTTACTGATAAATATACAGTACTGATACAGCAGAAGACCATTGTATCAACAGCTAACTGCACAAGCTATAAGTAATTAGGTAGCAGTATTGTCTCAAGGAACACAAAGGCACTGCACTTCACATTCTCAAACGGAAGCAAAGCTGCAGGTTTACTCAACAATTAGCTCCTAAGATGATCATTTGCTATGAAATCAAAACAGACCACATTACAAATTTGTATACATTATAATTAAAGATTTCAGATAATTTTCTACTCATTTTACATCATTTTTTTTTTTTTTACAAGTAGGAGAACAAGGCTGACCCAAGCAAGCATGAAACAACACTTTTCAAACTGCATGCTTAGACAATTCATTCTTAGTTTGACATAACTATGCTTCCCATGTTAGCATCACAAGCTGACACCGGACATCTTATTATGCATATTCAAGATTCTGCATGAACTGGAAAGACTTGCAACTGTCTTCAGTTACTGTATTTTTTATGACAACTACACTGTATCCACATCATAAACCTTTGTCTTGATTGATCACTGCCAGAGAAAAACTTGTGATCTGGGATATGGAAAGTATTTTACTGTAAATACTTAACAGTATCTGAGCAAATGTAACAGACCAAGTATTGTACTGATATTGGGTTACACAATTCCTAGTTTATGATGGACTGACTGTGTTATCATCAGTTTGAATCTACATCTGATATGATATAATTCATGCAATACACCTGACTGCTGAAGTTGTATATCTTTACTTAGCAGTGTCTATGAGACTACCTTCAACAACTGCATTAAAAATAACAACACAACAATACCAATGCAAGACAAGTCAGCCTCATCCTTGTATAGAAAGCATAATCCAGATCACAATTTTGAAGCAGAGATAATCCAGGAGCAGTTTCAAGTAATCAAACCTTTCTAGGAACCATCCTCGATAGCACCTTCAATAACATCCAAACATAACACAGAATTTACCCACCAAAATAAGTGGAAGACAAACCATGACATACTTCTCCTTAATGTAAAAATATTTATATTAATATTTAAAATGACAAAGTGATGTGCTTTTTCTTATGAAGATTTAATGTACACTTTACACCTGTACATGAAAAGCAACAATGTTTAGAGATACTGGTGACATCATGATTTTAACTGTGGCATGACAGAAAAAAAAAAAAATGTTCAATATAAACACCTGCCAAGCATTCCATGATACTTGTACTAATATACCCATCGGATGAGAACAGCACATGCTTGGCACATATACAATAAATGTTACTGGTTTGTAATGCAACCAATGACATGATCAGTGCTGACATTATTCCACATGGATCTATATACATCCCACCACCTTAGCTACCTCCACTGATATCAGAAGCCTACAATGGTCAATATTAATTGGAGAGAGGGGAGGGGGGGAGTTATTGCCAAATCCTTATTTAGCATTTCCCACACAAGTACACTTAAATATATTGTAGATGCACAGCTGCTAAGCATCTGTTAATAAGCTTCTCATCTGGCCCTCCTAATCCTGACATTTTTATTCCCCACCCCCTCCCCAAACTTACTCGTACTAAATTCCACCCCAACGTACCCAATGCTGTTCGCTGTAGTAACCTCCTCAATACCAAGGTATCATTTGTATTTTATTCTGGCTGCAACCAGATGATTCTATTTAGCTTAGGAGAATTCACTGGAACTGTGGAAATCAGAAACAATTTCCATTTATCCCATCAATCCAATTTCGACTTATACTGTCTGGTGCCAGACAATTTTCACTCAATATAGGAGACCTCTTAGACTGAAGGACTTGAACCCACTCCAACTCACTTCAGATTCATCAATCATGTCCCACTTCTCCTCATCCAGTTTAAACCCATGATAGGTGTCCTGGCTGATAATATTGAGGGTCCTCTTACTCTTCATCATCATAGCTGTCCTCATAGAAGTCATTCTCAGCCTCGCTGAAATATCTGGGGAAAAGGCATACAATAAGTGATTGTTTCAGGTTAATTTATGCACTGGAACCATTCTTTTCTTTTCGATATATTGGTAACAATGATTACATTATGCATCATCATAACTGCATCCTTTCAATCAATGGTTCACTGCTCTACACCCACAAATATGGTTCTTCATATAAATCTGGGAAAGCATTAGTAATCAAAATCACCAACACTTGCTCATTCCTATTTACATCCATTTTCCCCAGGTGGCATGTGAGTCACCTTCCTGTGGTGACATCAATATGACTGGATGGTTTAACTATCTATCTATCTACAGACCGACACCCTAATCTCGCAAAGGGTGGCCGCAGACAAAACTCCTCCAAGTTGCTCTGTCACCCACCATTTGCCTCCCCCCTCCCCCCCAGCTCACTCCCCCTTCCCTCATATACCTCCTCCATCCCTCCTCCTCATCCTCGGCCTTCCCCTCCCTCTCCCTCCCTCCACCCCATCTGCATATACCCTCTTAGTCAGTCTTTCATTCTCTATTCTCTCCCTAATCTTCTTAACCACATCCACCCCACAACATTCCTTCACTTCTTCATTAATCAACCTGTCCCTCCATGTCACTCCACATGCTTCTCTCAAGTAACTCATTTCCACTGCTCTCACTCTTGACTTGTTACCCTCTAGCAAGGTCCATGCCACGCTTCCATACGTTAGGGTAGGGATCACGATACTATCATGCAGTGACTTCTTGACTTCCATACTCACCTCCCTATTTCTCATCACCGCTTTCAATGAAGCAACAACCTTCCTTCCCTGCTGTACCCTTTCAAGTATTTCATCCCCAAAACTTCCATCCTTACTCATCACACTACCCAAGTACTTGAATGCACTCACATTCTCCATATCCTCACCATCCAACCTCACTGTGCATTCTGTGACTTCATTCCTCTCAAACACCATAACTTTACTCTTGTTCACATTGACTTTCAGATTCCTCTTCTTACAGGAAAATGGCCATGTGGATGCTTTGGCAGAGGAGTAGGAGTGAACTCAGTGTTGTGCACGGAGTGTAATAAGTGGTGCCACAGAAGGTGTTCAGGTCTGCAGAATTTGAAAGGAGTGCAAAATTTCCACTGCCCAGCCAGCATAAGAAGAGAGGCGGTGGGAGATGAAGAAGAGGATGCGCTAGAGGTGAATAGGGGCACACTACAGGAAGTGCAGCAGTTCTGCTATCTAGGAGATATACTGGACTGCAAAGCAGGGGTGGAGAGATCAGTCAGAACAAGAGTAGTGGCAGTATGGTTAAAGTGGAAGGAAATAGCTAGCCTACTGGTCAACAAACACATACCACTGAGACACAGAAGTAAAATGTATGAGGCCTGCATTAGACCAGTATTGATATATGGTGCTGAAACATGGGCTTTGACAGATAGACTGATGAATGTTCTGAGGAGTACTGATCGTAGAATGTTAAGATACATGGCGGGAGTGAGATGGGAGGACAGAGTTTTGAGCAAGGAGGTAGCCAGAAGATGCGGAGTGAAGGATCTCGATATCATCTTGAGGCAGAAGCGGCTTAGATGGTTTGGTCACGTGAGGAGGAGTGAGGAAGGAAGCTGTGTGAGAACAGCAGAGGAACTGAAAGTGGTGGGACGTCGACCACTAGGAAGACCTAAGAAGACCTGGAAAAGTGTTGTAATGCAAGATATGGAAAGACTGGGTATTGGAGAAGATTTAATCCAGGATAGGAAGAAGTGGAGAAATGCCACTGCATGTCCAACCCCAGTTTGAATATGGAAATAGAAGGACGAAAAATGAACATGATGATGATGATTCCTCTTCTTACACACTGTCCCAAATTCATTCACCAAACCTTGCAACTCCCCTTCATCTTCACTCAACAATACTGTATCATCAGCAAACAACAACACTGGAATCTTCCACATCTCGCCCTCATTCATTAGAGCCACCCCCACATCCACTGCCCTACCTTGCACCTCCTTTACAACCCCATCCATGTATATATTATACAGCCATGGAGACATCACACGACCCTGTTTCAGTCCCACTTTCAGATCAAAGAACTCGCTTAGCTCACCATCCACTCGCACAGTAGCCCTAGCTCCTTCGTACATGCTCTTCACAGCACTCATCAATTTCCCCTCCACTCCATATATTCTTAATACCTTCCACATACCTTGCCTATCTATTCTACCATAAGCTTTCTCCAAGTCCATGAATGCAGCATACACTTCCCTTCCCCTCTCTAGATACTTCTCCACTAAACATCTTAGAACAAATATCTGATCTACACACCCTTTTCCCTTCCTAAATCCCCCTTGTTCTTCTCCAACTAACTCCTCTGTTATCCGCCTAACCCTATCAATAAGTATTCTACCATATATCTTTCCAGTCACACTAAAAAGGCAAATTCCCCTATGGTTACCACATGGTTATAAAAACATCCCTTAATCTCATCCATATCTTCTGAAAGGATGGTGGACTGTGGAACATGGGCACCTTTGTCCTGCAGTCCACTAGGTTATGTTCATATGAGCCTAGGGTTGCAATTTCAACTATCTCCTAATGACTACAACATCTAAGCACACTCTCTTCAACCCTACTGCCAACAGACTTCCCTACTCAACATCTTGTACAAATTGCATTATTTCTTATTCTATAAATTATATGCACTCCACACTGATCCATCCATCATCCAAGCCTTTTTTGCTCCATCATGAGTGTTGGAACCTAGGGCTGGGCTACTTAGTCTCAATATTTGAAGTAAGGGTAAGGGTAACAGGAGTAGGCTGTAGCACCAGTCGAGCAGGGCAGTACTCCCAAGGTGGATGGAAGGCTGATGACAGGGAGAGCTGGAGCTCCCGTTTCATCAGCCTTCAGGACTTGTTCCTGACCATCCCCCTTTGCTGAACTTTTTCAGTGTCTCAGTAACACAGAGAGTAGTCCAGCATGCTCTCCAATACAAGTTTCTCTAACTGTCAACACCAAACTACATGCACACTACACACTACACTTCCTTTTCAAAATTAATTATGAAAATGGCACACAAAAATCTTGCCTCAGGGGCGGGGGGGGGGGGGGGGGGACCATAAATCCCCCCACCATCTGCCCCTCTCCCGGTGACGACTCAAAGAGCTGCCTGGAACCACTGTCTGACTCACTCTTTCTCCATTTCTGTAACATTCGCGGCCTTTCCTCTAACTTTCGCTCTGTTGAACACCACCTCTTCTCCTCTAAACCTCACCTTCTCTTTCTCTCTGAGACTCAGCTCTGAGGCAACTGACAGTAAACCCTTTTCTGTATCCTCCTACTTTCTCTATTCTCATTTCAAAGCCAAAGGTGGCTGTTGCGTATATGTACGCAACGATCTATCTTGCTCTCGTGTTCCTGAACTTAATTCTTCTGAATTCTCTACTCTCTGGCTTCAGCTTTCCTGTCATTCTCTGACTAAATATATCTGTGCTGTTTACTTATCTCCTAATTCTACTGACTATCAAAAATTCTTTGACTATCTTACTTCTACGATGGAACACATTCTATCCATTTCTCCTTTCTCTGAAATCTCCATTCTAGGAGATTTCAATGTTCACCACCACCTCTGGCTCTCCTCTTCTTTCACTGATCCACTTGGTGAACAAGCCTACATCTTTTCTATCCTTAATGACCTAGAGCAGCTTGTACAGCACCCTACCCGTATCCTTGACCGCCTTGGAGAAACCTAGAGCAGCTTGTACAGCACCCTACCCGTATCTCTGACCGCCTTGGAGAGAGTTCCAACATACTTGACCTTTTCCTAACAACTAATCCTTCTGCTTACACCGTTAATCTTTTCTCTCCGTTGGGCTCCTCCAATCATAACCTTGTTACCTTAACCTGTCCTATCGCTCCAGTACGGCCTGTGGACCCTCCAAAGAAACGCCACCTGTGGCACTTTGGAGCTGAAGATTGGGAGGCCCTCAGGCAGTACTTCTTTGATTTTCCTTGGAATGATTATTGCTTCCATGGCCGGGAGCCATCTGAGTGTGCCTTGCGCATTACGGAGGTTATTCTCTCGGGCATGGAAGCATACATTCCTTTCTCATATCCTCTGACTAATGTATGAAAGCCTTAGTTTAATCACGCTTGTTCTAATGCTGTCCGCAACAAGGAGGGGGCCTATAACAGGTACCGGAGCCAACCCACCCCTGAATCACATCTTTTATATATTTCTGCCCGGAATCGTGCTAAGTCTGTTCTTCGCTCTGCTAAGAATAATTTCATCTGTGCCAAATGTTCTCAACTCTCCAACTCGAATTCTTCTCGCTCCTGGCACCTTGCCAAAAACATTTCTAACAACTTTACCTCATCATCCTTCCCACCTCTTTTCTACTCTGATGGCTCTGTAGCTATTTCTTCTACTGATAAAGCAGATCTCTTCACTCAGACTTTCTCCTCCAATTCCACCTTAGACGATTCCGGTGCTATTCCTCCATCACTTCCCCCCTCTGACTTCCTCTTGACTGACATTAAAATTTCTTCAGCTGATGTATTTTCTGCCATCACTGGCCTCAATACTAACAAGGCATATGGTCCTGATGGAGTCCCTCCTGTTGTCCTCAAAAACTGTGTTTTTGTGCTTACACCCTGCCTAGGTAAACTCTTTCGCCTTTGTCTATCAACTTGTACCTTTCCTTCTGGCTGGAAGTTTGCTCTCATTCAGCCAGTCCCAAAGAAGGGTGATCATTCCCAACTCTCTAACTATCGTCCAATTGCTTTAACATTCTGTCTCAAAAGTTTTCGAGCCAATTCTTAGCAAAAATTTTAGAGCATCTTTCCTGTCACAACCTTCTTTCTGATCGTCAGTATGGGTTCCGCCAGGGGCGCTCCACTGGCCATCTTCTCACCTATCTTTCAGACTCCTGGTCATCCTCCTTTCGGGACTTTGGCGAAAGCTTTGCCATTGCACTTGACATCTCAAAGGCTTTTGATCGAGTCTGGCATAAATCTTTAATTTCCAAACTGCCCTCCTACGGTTTCTATCCTTCTATCTGTGCCTTCATCTCTAGCTTCCTTTCTGGTCGTTCTATAGCCGCTGTTGTAGACAGCCATCGTTCTTCTCCTAGACCTATCAACAGTGGTGTTCCTCAGGGCTCTGTCCTATCACCAACTCTCTTCCTTTTATTCATCAATGACCTTCTAAGCTGTACATCTAACCCTAGCCACTCATATGCTGATGATTCCACCCTTCACCTTTCCATTCAGTTTCCGCAATGTCCATCTCAGCAGTTACTTCAACAAAAAAGGGATGAGGCTATGGCACACCTAATGTCTGACTTGGCTCGTATCTCTGATTGGGGTAAAAATAATCTTGTTATTTTTAATGCATCAAAAACTCAGTTCTTACACTTATCAACCCGACAAAATCTTCCTCAGGATTACCCACTACTGTTTAATAACGAACAGTTATGTCCTGCATCATCCTTGAACATGCTTGGGGTTTCATTCTCTCGGGATTTGTCTTGGAAAGAACATATTACATCTCTTGTGAAATCTGCTTCCAAGAGATTAGGTGTGCTAAGCCGATTCTGAACTTTCTTTACCCCTGCACAGGTGTTGACCTTGTACACGGGTTTTATTCGTCCGTGTATGGAGTACGACTCTCATGTGTGGGGAGGCTCCCCATATGCAGCTCTTCTCAATAGGGTGGAGTCAAAGGCTTTTCGTCTCATTAACTCTCCTCCTCTTACTGACTCCCTTCAACCTTTGTCTCTTCGCCGCACTGTTGCATCTTTATCTCTCTTCTATCACTACTTCAATGGTCACTGTTCCTCTGAACTGTCTGCTTGCATCCCTCCACCTCAACGACGGGCACATAGTACCCGTCTAGCAACAAATTCTCATCCCTTTTCTGTCTAACTCTCTAATGCAAGAATTAACCGTTACTCCCAGTCCTTCATTTATGCAAATGGTCAACTCTGGAACTGTCTTCCTCTGTCTGTATTTCCTAATTCCTATGATCTCCAGTCTTTCAAACACAGTGTGTCCAGGCATCTCGAAATGAACGGATCTTGAATTTGGCTCTCTTTTGTATTGTTTTTGCTTTTTCTTGAAGGGAGGCCTTTGGTTCCTTCTTCCTTGCCTTTAAATGGCATTATGTGAGCAATAACTCCAACCAGAAAACGGATATACACCCTTAAAGGCTCAATCCAGTTACATCACTTTAACCCACTAAACTACCAGGTGTCATTTGGTTATATGGTTACCACCCAATGAAGTAAATGGTTTCCTAGTTTACAGGAAAACATTTGGCATGATACTCCGTGAAATCACCCAAAGGCAGCCTTAAATCAGGTTAGTGGATGGTAGGTAGTCCCCACCTACCACACTTTCCTCAATAAATCTCATTGCCAGTAGAGTTACTCTTAACTTTTTGTTTCAGCAAATGAATATGAAATACTGTATACTAACACACCTTCACGCAAATCTCTTGCAGAATCCACACTCAGACCTTGGTTTAGTAACATGGCCTTCAAAATAGTAGTCAATTTTCATTCCTATGCAACTCTATTTTCCACTTTCTTACTATGTATTTACCTCACATATACATAACTGCATCCAGGTACTTACACTCCCCCAACAATTCAAGTCTCTCTCCATTCACCATCACATGACACCGAGTCACCCTCTCTTTTTAACAACCATCTCTCTACTCAATACTCACAGATAGCCACAAATAGCTACACTTATATCAAGGAACAAAGAATAATCTATACATATACATATCTACCCTTTACCATTCATTACTTCAGAATATGTGCAAATAGTACCATAATTTACACAGCATACATTATTTGTAGTTGTGAGGAAGGATCACAGTGTAAACAGTACCATTAAATCACACTTAATGACCTTGTCCCATGTCTTTCTCGGTCTACCCCTCCCAACCCTTCCCCCAATATTAACACCTCTCACTCTCTGTAGGGAAGGACAGGAGGAAGTATTTGTTACAAGGAGGGTAGAAAAGTTACAAGAGGATGGAATAAAGGCTGAATATAAAAGGGAACTGGAGGAGCGATTGGGTAAATATAGATTGGAGCAGATAGGGGATGTGGAAGGTGTGTGCAAGGTATTCACAGAAGAAATCTGTGCAGCATGTGAGGTGGTGTGTGGGGTGAAGAGAAGACGAAAAGGGGTTCAGGGAACAGCATCGTTGACTGAAGAGGTGAGAGAGGCTGTGGCACAAACGAAGAAAGCATATAATGAGTGGATGAGGAGCAGGGGTGACGAAGAAGCTGAGAGACGGACGAGAGAGTTATATGTAGTGAGGAGGAGAGAGGTGAAAAGATTAGTAAGAGAGAGTAAGAAGAGAGTGGATGAGGAATTTGAGTGCAAAGTGGATGGAATGTAAGAAAATGTTCTGGAAGGAGGTAAAGAGGGCTAGACAGGGTGCCAACGAAGTCAGTGGGGGTGTGAAAGATAAAAATGGTAGATTACTAGTGGAGAAGGCAGAAAAAGTAAACAGATGGAGAGAACACTTTAATGAACTGTTGAACATAGAGAATGAAAGTAATGCAAGTATAAGTGGCTGGGGAATGGCAGGGAGAAGGAGGGTTGTGAGAAGAGAGGAAGAAATCACCAGGATGGAAGTGGTGGAAGCAATGAAGAAAGTTAAAATGGGGAAAGCCCCAGGAATTGATGGAGTGTGTGGTGAAATGCTGAAGCATGGGGAAGAGATAGTAAAAGAATGGATGTGGAAGGTGTGCAGATTGGCTTGGGAAGAGGGTAGAGTCCCGGAGGATTGGAAGTCAGGTATAATTATTCCTCTGTACAAAGGAAAAAGGGAAAAAGCAGTGTGTGGTAATCATAGGGGCATTTGCCTTCTCAGTGTAACAGGAAAAGTATATGGTAGGATACTTATTGACAGAGTTAGGGAAATTACAGAGGAATTAGTTGGAGAAGAACAAGGAGGTTTTAGAAAGAGAAGAGGCTGTGTAGACCAGATATTCATTCTTAGATCCTTAGTGGAAAAGTTTCTAGAGAAGGGCAAGAAGTAGTATGCAGCCTTCATGGATCTGGAGAAAGCATATGACAGGGTGGATAGACAAGGTTTGTGGAAGGTATTAAGAATATATGGAGTGGATGGGAAGTTGTTGAAGGCAGTGAAGAGTATGTATGAGGGTGCTAAGGCTGCAGTGCGTGTGAATCTTTCCATTTGAAGGTTGGATTGAAACAAGGATGTGTCATGTCTCCATGGTTGTTCAATCTGTACATGGATGGGGTTAAAAAAGAGATACAAGGTCGGGCAGTGGATGTTGGAGCGGCCCTAGTCAGAGAGGGCAGTATTTGGAAACTCCCTGTACTATTGTTTGCAGATGATACTGTGTTGTTGAGCGAAGATGAAGGGGAACTACAAGGCTTGGTAGATGAGTTTGGGAGTGTGTGTAAGAAACGGAATCTAAAGGTGAATGTAGGGATGAGCAAAGTGATGGTCTTCAAGAGAAGTGAAGCCAGTGAATGTACAGTGAGATTGGATGGGAAAGATATGGAGAATGTGAGTGAATTTAAGTACTTGGGCAGTGTGATGAGTAAGGATGGAAGTCTGGAGGGTGAAGTGCTCAAAAAGGTGCAGCAGGGAAGGAAGGTTGCTGGTTCGTTGAAAGCAGTGATAAGAAACAGGGAGGTGAGCATGGAAGTGAAAGTTGTTACATGACAGTATTGTGATACCAGCTCTAACATATGGAAGTGAGGCTTGGACCCTGTTGGAAGGACAGAAGTCAAGAGTGAGAGCAGTGGAAATGAGTTATTTGAGAGGAGCATGTGGAGTCACATGGAGAGACAGACTAACAAATGAGGAAGTGAAGGAGCGTTGTGGTGTGGTTGAGGATGTGATGGGAAGCGTTAGGAAAAACATGTTAAGGTGGTTTGGGCATGTGGAGAGTGAAAGACTGACAAGGAGAGTGTATGTGAGTGAGGTGGAGGCCGAGGATGAGATGGAGGGATGGAGTGGAGAGGTATATGAGAGAGGGGGGTGCGAGTTGGGAGCGTGGTAGTGAAATGGCAGGGGACAGAGTGACGTGGAGGCAATTTGTTTGTGGCCACCCCATGCGGGATTGAGGCATCTGGCAATAGACAGATAGATAGACCCTCTGTACCCAATTATCATCCCCCATCCTCTCCACATGTCCAAACCACCTCAGCCTACCTCTCCTCATCACAACACCAATACACTCCAGTCCTATCCTACCTCTCAACTCTTCCATCGTAAACTTAGCCCCCCTCCCGGCCATGCACGCAGGGATGCACTTCACATCCACCTAATCATTGTCATTTCTGTACGTTTAAACCTGAGAATAGCCTCTTCCTTTACTGCCCAGGTCTCACTACCATACAGCATCACACTCCTAACACATGCTGCATACAAAGACCCCTTAGCATGTAAGGAGAGTCCTCTCAATGTCAGGAGAGGCAACAGCTCCCTAAACTTCTTCCAACCACTTCGCACCCTAGCAACCGAGCTAACTCCAGCCCCACCTCTGGCACATAACATGTCTCCCAAATAACAAAATTCCTCCACACACTCAAGAGACTCATCTGCAAGTTCAACCCTCTCATGCCTAACAATCTCTACTTGCTCTCCCCGACACGCCGTACACATGAAATCAGCATTATCTCGCAGTCTACCTCTAATACCACTACATCTCTTGTGCACCCATTTATCACAAACACTACACAAGATGGAATTACTTCCCACACCCATGTGGCAAACTGCACATGGGCACTCTCCCTCTCCTCTGATTGTACCACCACCAACCCTAGATATCATCACTTTTGTTTTATCTGCATTTACCTTTAAGCCCTTGTACCCCATACCATCTCTCCACTTCTTGAATCTGTCCTCTGCCTCCCCTTCATTCTCTGCAATCAACACCAAATCATCAGCATACAACATCTCCCATGGAAGTCCATCTCTGAAGTCACGTGAGAGGGTTTCAAGCACCATGATAAACAACAAGGGACTCAAAACTGACCCCTGATGCACACCAACATTCATGGAAAACTCATCACTCAAGACTCCATTCACTCTTACCCGGGTGCGAGCACCCACATACATGGCCATAACCGCCCTAACCAGCCACTCTTCCAACCCTAGCTTTCTCATTGCCCACTTCACCACCTCTCTAGGGGCTCTGTCAAAGGCCTTTTCCAAATCAACAAAAACAAAATACAATTCCCTTTTCTTACCAATATATGAATTAAAAAAATATTATTAATCCCAAAGATATGGCCAAAATATTATAAGAATCACAATCTACACTCAAAAACCTTCCCTAGAGAGATAGAGAGAGAGAAGAAAAAGAACATTTTACCATAAAAATTTTTAAAAGTTAAAGATGTGAGAATACTGCAGAACTCTGAACTCGTTTTCTGGCATTTTATGATTTGGCATGAGAACACCTTACGTCGTGCGACCCCTTAAATGACAGTGATTAGGTGGATGTGTAGTGGATCCTTGAAAGTGATGCCTGGAAGCACTAGGTTTATGATGAGAGAGTTGAGAGGGAGGATGGGTCTGGAGTGTACTGATGTTGTGACGAGGAGGGGTAGACTGAGGTGGTTTGGACATGTGGAGAGGATGGGGGATGACAACTGGGTGCAATGAGTGAAGCGTGTGAATGTTGGGGGTAGGGTCATGAGAGGAAAAGTGTGAATGTTGGGGGTAGGGTCGTGAGAGGAAAAGTGTGAATGGGGATAGGGTCGTGAGAGGAAAAGTGTGAATGTTGGGGGTAGGGTCGTGAGAGGCTGACTGAAAGACCTGGAATGAGATCATAGAAAGTTACCTCAGGGATAAGGGACTGAATAAAGAGGCTGCCAGAGATCGACCAGCATAGATGACCAAGGCGAAGCATGCAAGCATGCTGAGCCATTATAAACTAAATGAAACGAAACCACATGAAGGCATCCCTCTCCACCAGAACCTATTTTAAAACCTAACATGTTAGCTAACCGTCTGGTCTGACCCCAATGTGCCTACCAAAGACCCTCTATAACCCCAGGTATACTACAGTTATTCTTCCAAAGGGCATGGCCTATTACTGAGGAAGAGGTTAGTCATAAATACGACATAAGTATTACAAATATGCTTCATGTCATACTCTTAGCAGAGACAATACACTGACAATAAGGACCACAGATTTAAAGCAATAAATGGGTGGGAAATAAGTACTACACATATACAGTACTTCCTATGGGCACAGCTTAATATGCAGAGGTAAGTAGACATACAGTGACACTCAAGATGCTTAAAGCAATAAATGGGTGGGAAATAAGTACTACACATATACAGTACTTCCTATGGGCACAGCTTAATATGCAGAGGTAAGTAGACATACAGTGACACTCAAGATGCTTAAAGCAATAAATGCCACTGAGTAGGAAATAAGTACGGAATTGTGTACTCAGCATACTTTTTCTATGCATACTGCAGTGTTCCTGCAACAGTTTTTGGCCAAAGTGCACTTGGAATCCATGAACAGGGAGCCCCCACATAAGGGTACTATTTAAAGCACAGAGTGCCTGTAAAGAAAGTGTGTGTAAAGTGATTCCTAGAGTACAGAGTGCTTGTACTAAGTGTGAATGGAGAATAGAGTGAATGCTTCTGTGCAGGCATGTGGTACTCATGTAACACTGGGGGTTAATTTAACTTGTCTAAATATGAGAACTTTTGCTTTAAGGGAAGAACAAAGTCAGCGATCTCATCAAAATTAACATATTGTACTCATCATCATCACCTCATCCTGTGTTGCCCCATGATGAGCGTAGGAGCCCAGAAATGGTTGTGACATTTAAGATGAGAGTGACCAGGCCCACTCATCCCTGAGTACTACATTCACAAATTCACAATTTGGGTGACATTTGTGCAAATGCATAGACAAACCAGACTTGGGGCCAAATCAGCCTTATCAATTCCAGTTCTGACAAAATAAAATCTCATATATTTCAATTACAGTACTTTTAAATCTGGTCCTATTTTATTAATATCATCAGGAGCATTCGCAGTAAGGAGTCGTTAATAGATACCACCAGAATTTTTCATTTCTGATTTTATTTACAGTACAATGCATAATTCTTATATACGGGTGTTTTTTTCACAAAAATAAAATGTACAAATTTTTCTCATTCATTTAACCCCTTAACTGCGGGTCGTCACTTTCGTGACAGTCGGGTGCAATGGATCATACCAGGGGGCGTCACTTGAGTGACTCTGTTATTTTTAATTCCCCCGGGCTTTCAGGTGGACACTTGTATCATCTATCAGCACTGTCAAAGTCCAACAATAGTCAGGGCTGCTAATGTCATCAGTACTCCCATCCATTGTTGACAATTTAGCCATTTTCCACCATTCTAGACTCCCCTCCCCACTTCCCCTCCATTACCCTCTCGTGTTGTCTGCTCAGCCGCTCTGAGCTAAGTAAATCTTCCCCGGATTTTTCCACTGTTTTCATCCATTGAAATGAGCCCTATGCCCTATTCTTATACAAAATAATATATATATATATATATATATA
>JAGKTI010012713.1:0-24190 GCA_018397915.1 Birgus latro
ATGGAAATCAGAACTCCATGTAGAACTCTCTGATCAGCTCTAACAGCTGAAACTTTTTACGATAGATTTAAAATTGCATTATTACAGTTGCTAAAGTGTTGCCCCTGAGGACCAAGATTAGAACTAATTACCAGTAATCAAGTCATCATGGTGGAAACATGGTAGCCAACTACGTATAAAACCATATCATAATTTGCTATAATAGGTCGGATGGGTGGATGGACTGAATGGGTTGCTGGGGGGGGGGGGGGGGGGAAGGGTTGATGGATGGGTGGGTAATAGGAAAATAGGTTCATATTAACAACAGGTCCATGGGGAAACTATCCCTGTGGAAATGGGCCCAGGGAGAAATGTAGGTTAAGTGGTATTCTGATTGTCTTCTCTGACGGGGGAGTGGCCACCATGGGTCCCAAGCAATGTCGGTATAGGCATGATTATAGGGTTTTCCCCGGACATTACCGTGCACCACTGTTAGTCAGTAGATAAAGCTTATATTGGATCCCAGCAACCCACTCATGAGGGTAGATATAGCTTCTTTGTAACCGCATCAGCAGTTACCAAACAACGAAGATGAGGCTGCAAACATAATTGATAGTAACGAATACATATAACATTAAATAATCCTTTAATTGTGGTTAATGTTCCTCAAGACTGTTTCATTGACTTGCCTCCAGGAGATTTCGTTCAACTGACAAAATCAAGCTGAAAGCAGGTAATCATGGCATCGAAGCATCATTTAGGTCAGGAGTTTTCTAAGTGAAGGGTTTACAGTTACGTCACACAGTATGCCCTCAACATAATGGTGGTTATTATGAATGACACGGATTTCAGGAGTGGTTCAGTTTCGAGTCATGAACCATGCAGCAGTTAACAATTCATCATATTAGCCATAGTTTTCAGCTCCCCCACAACTATCAATGAACAGAAAATTGTCATGATGCGCATCCTCCCTACCGTGAACCTGACATCGGTAGACCTCTGAAATCGAAACAAGTTCACTAGATACAGGAGGTGGCGCCACAGGAGGCGCCAGGGTGGGGGAAGGGGACCTGGGAGACAGGAGGAGGAAGGTGGGTGAAGAAAGGGGCAATAGTGGTCGAACTGGACTCTAAAGGAGAGGGGTGATGGGGTACGGAACGGTGGACTTTGATAGACGACTAGAGTTACAGTGGGAGGGAGGGATTACAAGGTGATGACTGGGCCAACTCAATGTTTCATGACGAATATAAATTTTACAGTTAAACCATAAAACGTTATGTTGACGTTGTCGCGTGCTGTAATTGACCGTCATGGTTTGTAACAATTCACGACACACTTTCCACTTGGTGGCTCAGTACCCTTGTATTATGAGTATGGTGACTATTTGTTAATGTGCAAATATATGACACATCGCTACAGTTTCCCAGATGTTACAGCTGTTGTCTTCGTGATTGGGAATTACTCTTGTAGCCAATTACGTAATATCATCATGAATGGCGACTAACATAGTAAACAGTGTAGGGATAAACCTATGTAGATTATGCGTTTATCCCCAGTAAATATGAACAGTCTGACAGCAATGATGGTCCCTATGGTCCTCATTAATATCTGTATGGTACCGTTGTAAAATAAAAGTGGATTTACTTAACCCAGGTGTACTGTATGTTACCGTTTTCTGTATGTCGTGTTTGGCTGTTGATTTTACACATTGAATGTGTTTATTAGGTCTATTTGGGTTCATACTGAGGAACTGCAGTATGCCCCAAGCATTTCTTCACAAACCCTCGAGCCAATAATGGTGGAATAAGATTGCAATGTCTGCAGTTATCCAGTCTGAGCACGTACTGTACATATTACATCAACTATGCCATTAGTTACAGATATCGTTTGTATTAAATGCAAACACACGCTTTATAGCTAATACCCTCTTCAAGCACAAAATGATCCATAGGTACACGTGGCGAGTGATGAGAAGGGTTGGTGGTGACATGAATGAATGGATGGTAATGATTGATTATGTGTTTGTGGATGAAAGGATGAGAAGATGTGTAATGGATGCAGAAGTATATGGAGGTTGGGGGAGTGGACTTTAAAATCAAAGTCCAAATGAAATGGAGAAACAGAAGAAGGGAAGGACAGGAGGAAGTAATTCATACAAGGAGGGTGGAAAAGTTACAAGAGGAGAGAAAAAGGCAGAGTTTAAGAGGGAAGTGGACGAGCGAGTGAATAAATATGGATTCGAGCAGATGGGGGCTATGGAAGGTGTGTGCAAGATATTCACAGAAGAAATCTGTGCAGCGAGGTGGTGTGTGGGGTGAAAAGAAGACGAAAGGATGGGCAGGGAACAGCATGAATAGGTGAGAGAGGTTGTGGCACAAAAGAAGAAAGCTTATAGTCAATGGATGAGAAACAGGGGCGTGGAAGAAGTTGAGAGACGGCAGAGGGAGATGTATGTAGAGAGGAAGAGAGAGGTGAAAAGATTAGTAAGAGAGAGTAAGAAGGGAATGTATGAGGAATTTGGAAGCAACTTGAGTGTAAAATGGAGGGAATGTAAGAAAATGTTCTGGAAAGATGTAAAGAGAGTTAGACAGCGTGCCAAAGAAGTTAGTCCAGGAGTGAAAGATAAAAACTGTAGATTACTAGTGGATAAGGGAGATAAAGTGAGCAGATGGAGAGAACACTTTAAGGAATTGCTAAACATGGAGAATGAAAGTAATGCAAGTATAAGTGGCTGGGGAATGGCTGGGAGAAGGAAGGGTGTGAAAAGAGAGGAAGAAATCAGTAGGATGGAAGTGGTGGAAGCAATAAAGAAATTTAAAATGGGGAAAGCCCCAGGAATTGATTGAGTGTGTGGTGAAAGCCCGAAGCATGGGGGGAGAGATAGTAGTAGAATGATTGGCCTTGGAGGAAAGTAGAGTCCCAGAGGATTGGAAGTCAAGTATAATTATTCCCCTGTACAAAGGAAAAGGGGAAAAAAGAAGTGTGTAGAAATCATAGGGGCATTTGTCTTCTTAGTGTAACAGGGAAAAGCATATGGTAGGATACTTATTAACAGAGTTAGCGAAATAACAGACGAATTAGTTGGAGAAGAACAGAGGTTTTAGGAAGGGAAGAGGTAGTGTAGATGGGAAGAGGTTGTGTAGATCAGATATTCATTCTTAGATCTTTAGTGGAAAAGTTTCTAGAGAAGGAAAAGAGGTTGTATGCATCCTTCATGGATTTGGAGAAACCATATGACACAGTGGATAGACAAGGATTGTGGAAAGTATTAAGAATATGTGGAGTAGATGGGAAGTTGTTGCAGGCGGAAAGTATGTATGAGGGTGCTAAGGCTGCAGTGTATGTGGATAGTGAACTGAGTGAATTTTTCTATATGAAGGTTGGATTGAAACAAGGATGTGTCATGTCTCCATGATTATTAAATCTGTATATGGATGGGGTTGTAAAAGAGATACAAGGTAGGGCAGTGGATGTTGGAACAGCCCTAGTGAGAGAGGGCAGTGTTTGGAAAATCCCTGTACTGCTGTTCGCAGATGAAACTGTGTTGTTAAGTGAAGACGAAGGGGAGCTGCAAGGCTTGGCGAATGAGTTTGGGAGAGTGTGTAAGAAACAGAATCTAAAGGGGAATGTAGGGAAGAGAAATGTTATGGTCTTCGAGGGATGTGAAGTCAGTGAATGCACAGTGCGGTTGGATGAGGAGGAAATGGAAAATGTGAGTGCGTTTAAGTACATGGGTAGTGTGATGAGTAAGGATGAAAGTTTATAGGGTGAAGTGCTTGAAAGGGTACAACAGGGAAGAAAGGTTGCTGGTTCCTTGAAAGCAGTGATAAGAAACAGGGAAGTGAGCATGGAAGTGAAAAAGCTACTACATGACAGTATTGTGATACCTTCTCCAACGAATGGAAGTGAAGCTTGGACTTTGCTGGAGGGACAGATGTCAAGTGTGAGAGCAGTAGAAATGAGTTATTTGAATGGAGCATGTGTGAGTCACATGCAGAGGCACACTGACACATGAGGAAGTGAAGGAGCGTTGTGGTGTGGATGTGCATGTGATAGAAAGCATTAGGAGAAACACACTGAAGTGGGTTGGATATGTGGAGAGGATGGAGAGGGAGAGACTGATAAGGACAGTGTATGTGAGTGAGGTGGAGGGGGGGAGAGGGAGGAGGAGGCCAAGGATGAGATGGAGGGATGGAGTGGAGAGATATATGAGAGAGGGTTGTGTGAGCTGGGAGCAGGGCAATGGAATGGTAGGGAACAGGGCGACATGGAGGCGATTTGTTTGTGGCCACCCTTTACGGGATTAAGGCCTCTGGCAGTAGATAGATGGATAGGCACACTTTATCTGCGGTGTGCTTTGTTATGCCAAACAACCGAGTAGCGGTCACATAGTATGAAATTGACAGGATAAAGATAAATACGAGGACCATTGCCCAGCTCACGGAAAGCAACTGCTGAGCCACACATCTCAGTAGTGTCCGAACATGGAGCTGTTGCCCTAGCTGAGTAACGGGGTGCATTACAACCATTAAAGAAGACAGGTGAACCAGTATCGTTGATGAATAAACATGTGATCCGCTGTTCATGGTGTAGCAGTCATTACGACCATCTCCCCACACCGTCAGTAACCTACCCATGCCTGAGTGCAAGCAGTTTTCAGGAAGAGGGAGGGGCGGACAGTGAACTGGATACAGAGGTCGTGAATCAGATTGCTTAACAGTTTCATGTCCTTCATACTGCAATTTACTCTACCAGCATAGGGGTTAACAGTAATCCGACATAACGATCATGTAATACAGCTGATAAGGTATCTCTCTACTCCTATTAGCCCACCCCAGCATTGCCACCTATGTTCTGGGACCCATATCATCTCCTCGTAGTAAATCGCGTTTTCGTTTACATCAGTGCCATGCAGATATTAACGAGAACCATAGGCACAAATCACTAGCTACTGTTAACTATTATTTATTGTGGCAA
Organism: Birgus latro; assembly: GCA_018397915.1. Taxonomy (NCBI): domain Eukaryota; kingdom Metazoa; phylum Arthropoda; class Malacostraca; order Decapoda; family Coenobitidae; genus Birgus; species Birgus latro. The sequence continues at coordinate 4,957 of JAGKTI010012713.1, forward strand.
GAGAAAATTCCTCCCTCTCCCTCCTCTGTTTTTGATATCACAGTCGTCATCCATGATGTTACTACGTAAACGTGACAAGAATAGCTCCCAATCGCTATGACAACAAGTGTGACACCAGACAAATATTCTAGGGGCATTTCATATAACACCAAATGATGACATAGTCGTCACCATACATTAATAATGCAGGGTTAGTTTAATGTGCAACCCCAAGAGGACTAGGTCGTCCTATAGATGATATAACAAAACATGTTGGTAGACTGCGTAACGTGCCAAACTCTGCATAACGTTTAACTGCCTGACTATCAAATTTCATAACATTAAACTATAGCTGATTTGGCACCATGTCACCAGCATATCATTTATCCATCCCATCCTAGCTTCTTGCCACAGTCTATTCTCTCCTACCCCATCACTCACCTCCTGTAGCGGCCCCCCCCCCCCCCCCCAATCCCACCAGTCGGACCGCTATTGCCCCCTCCTAACTCACCTCCCTCCTCCTGTCTCCCAGGCGTCCCACCCTGCTTTCTCCTGTGGCACCATCTCTAATGAAATTGCGTCATTTACAGAGATCTGATTGTTTCAGGTTCACGGTCAGGGAGGAGGGGGGGAGTTACGGTAATTTTGTGGTCATTATGATAGGTGCGGGAATGTTATAAAGTCATAATGGCTTATATGCTGGCCGTCGGTATATGTTGTACTGTTCATGATGTTTGCCGAGAGTCACACTTACGAAACCTGTGTGCTTCATGTGAATAAAACACGATAATGTATGGTGTGAAATTATTTTAATACCATATTCACAAAATGTTCATATTCTCAGTATATTTTCAGGAGGGACATTGTTTATATAACACCAATAACTTTGCACAGAGGCAATGATCACCGCGTTCGGTTCGTCCTGGCGACCGAACGAAACCTGGTGAAGTTCCATGAGTGTTACCAGATGTGGAGAGCATTTCACCACCTCGCTGGTGGACGGCGCGTTTCTGTTTATGTCCGCAACTCTACATTGCGGTTCGAAAGAGCTTTAACTTTGATGTCCATTATACTCTTTACAGCCTACTCAGCATATCCTATTAAAATTCAGGCACATATATTTTTTTTCTAACTCCCACCATAAAATTTATACATGTAAAGGATAATCATCGGTTCTCAATGGATTAATGCGTTTCTTAACTTGTGTCGTTTCTTAGATTTTCCCAAGAAGAACCATTTGCATATTCTGTATTCTCCCTACCACCAGATGGTTTCATTTAGCTACAAGGCTCCCTACCACCAGATGGTTTCATTTAGCTACCAGGAAACCCTCAGCGTTAAATGGGTTACAACTTAACCCGTCACGTCCCGGCCGATTTCCTACCTCCGATACCCCCCAGTCCCGAACATTTTCGGGGAAAAAATTTTTGGGCTCAAACCTCCGCTTTTGGTGAGAAATATCGAAAATTCATAGAGAAATCGCCCTCCTGAGCTTATAAATGTTGCTACAGGTGACAGACAGCCTTACCTTTCATTCTCTCTCAGGGTATCTGGCTTCAAAGAAAGCAAACTATGGAAGGGTTAACTAATTCAAGCCACTTTAAGTTACGTATTTATTTATTTATTTGGTACGAATTTATGTGTAGTACAAGACTATATTGGTTTTCACACAATTATATAGGCAATAGAAGCATTGTTCAATCACCAAACACATACACATATGGCACCTTCCTTTACGACATTACCACCTCATCACTTCTGTTTGTTTCTTGCTCTAGCTTCTTTATTTCTTTGTCCTCCACCTCAGGAATCACTTTCACCGTGAATTTCGTCATTGGAGAGACTGTGGCGCGACATGTCTTTACTGGCCAGGTTACTGCTAACAGGTGAATTGCCGAGTGTGGGGGGAGGGAGGAGGGGGGGTCAGGTAGGGCCTGGCAGTATCCCCACTTGACAACAAATAGAGGAATATCTCCCACATATGCCTACCAAAAATCACCCGTGAAACTTGAAAAATGTGCAAATGACTAACCTTGCAATTGCATAACGTATGGGTACGTTGATAGGTGTAGCTGTGACAAAACGTTGCACCGTACGTCGACGGGACTCCTAGGGTTAACCACTACTCTCAGATATTCTATTCTTTATTATTTTCGGTAAACATACGTCTTGCTGTAGGCAGCTGATGCACCTTACCAAATCAGGTTTTCTTCTTCCTGGTAAGTTTGTGAAGTATACATCTAACCCATCCAATTCAGATAGTTCTGACAGAGCTGTATTCATTTATCTGGATATTCTGTATGTCTAGACAGCTGAAACTAGGAAGGGGTCGCTACAAACGAATCGCCTTCAATTAATCCTGTCTTCCACCATCAGGCAGCCCTCTCTTCAGCTCACCTCTCTTTTAAACCTCTTCATTCCATCCCTTTATTTCACATTAGTGTCTGCTTCCCCCCTCTCCCCTTCCCTCACATCTTCGCTCCCAGTCAGTCTGTGTCAGATTCCAATACCAGGAAGAGATGACGAGACAAGCCTTGTTTATTAAATATGGTGTTCACAAGGAAAAAGGATGATTTTGAATATATATAGTTCTCCTCTTGGAGAAAGTGATCATGGATTACTAAAATATAATTTTATTGTAGCATATGACATAATTAATGAAGAGGAAGACTATAAGTACCAATTGAACTATAAAATGGGAGACTACAAAGAACTACAGAAACATTTAAAAGTAGTTAACTGGGAACAAGAACTGGCGCAGGCAGTTGTACACATTCAGTACTTAAAATTTTGTGAAATTTATAAAGCAGGAGTATTAAAGCACATTCCCCACTAGAAAGAGAAAGTGAAGAGGTTAAATGAATGCCAAAGAAAAAAAAAAGAGAGCTACTATGGAATATAGAAGACACAGCAGTGATCAACCATGTGATGGATATAAACAGGCAACGAATGATTACACCAGGATCATAAGAGAAGCTCAAATGATTTTTGAAAAAAACAGGACATTACAGATAAAAGGAAGGACCAGCCAGAACCCTCATACAGCACTATAAAAAGCAAATGTAAGGTCAAAGATAAGATACAGTGTATAGTTGTCAAAGGTATGAACTTTGTTGAGGAGTATGGAATTTGCGAAGTTCTAAATTATAGCTTCCAGTCAGTATTCATTGAAGAACAACCATTTGAAATGGATGAAATTATACAAGCAACACCACACAAACTGGGAAACATTTATCTTGGTAAAAGAGAAATTTAAGATGAGATGAAAAATTTATATAAACAGAAAGCCAACGGACCAGACAAAATATCCAATTGGGTGTTAAGAGAATGTGCAAGAACTAAGCGAGCCCATGCAATTAATGTTTCAAATGTCACTAAATCACAGCAATATGGGAAAATGCTAAAACAGTGCCTCTGTACAGAAAAGGCAATAGACAATCCCCATTGAGCTCCAGACCAGTGTTGTAAGCAAAATAGTAGGAAAGTCAATAAGAAATATATGGGTAGAACACTTCAAAAGTATAAAATGTTATCAGAAAAGCAATTTGGGTTTAGAAAAGGAAAATTATGCATAACAAATCTCACAAGTTACTATGACAGAGAGGCAGAAACAAAGCAAGAAAGAGATAGATAAGTAGACAGTCTATACTTTGACTTCAAAAAAAGCTTTTGACAGAGTTCCTCATGAAAGATTAATATGGAAACCTAAATACAAAGGAGGTATCCAGACGAAACTACTGCAATGGTTGTAGGGCTTTCTAAGAGAAAGGGATAGGCGAATAATATTAAGAGTAAACTATTTGTTTTGGAGATAAGTGACAAGTGGTGTCCCGCAGGGTTCAGTGTTGGCACCAATCATGTTTCTGGTATATATAAACGGAATAAGTGATAACATCGGAACAGAGAGTTACATGAATATCTTTGCTGATGATGTCAAAATCAAAGAACAATAAAAGAAACGAGAGCTCTTGTAAGGTATAACAAAAGGATCTAACAAAATTATATAAAAGGAGTTATAAATGACAGATGGAATTCAGTGTAGAAAAAAGCCATGTAATTAACAATGGAAAAAGTGTAATAAGGCCTGATTGGTACTACAGACTGGGGAGTAACAGTTTACAGGTATCTAACAAGGAAAAAAGATTTAAGAGTTATCAATAACAGACTGTCAGGGCTCAAGGTATATTTAATTTGAATATTTTCTGTAAAATGTTAGTATTTTGTCTAGGATGTTACATTTGTATGGTACTGTATATATATTTTGGGTACAGTGATTCTGAGACTGTGTGAGTGTCAGAAGTTCGAGTTCGTTTAATTCTCTTGTGATTGTGGCTTCGCTTAGCCAAACTCGGAGGGATTTGTCTGGAAGCAAGCCCACTCCGACTTCTGACACCACTTGGTTAAGGTGACGTTACAATGACTCCTATTATGTTTAGGAGTTTGTTATAAAGGTCAGGGTGCCCCGGGGCAATAATAAAAATAATATAAAGTGCAAAATATTTTATAGTACAAGGGGATTGATTTTGTGATTTGATTGTCCCCTAGGCAGGACTCTACCGCCGGCAAGGGCCAGTTGGTGGGGACATGATCACTTTCTGGCATCTTTAAATTACGCAATTAAATTAAAGTACTACCTTCTCTTGCTGAACATTTTAAAGACACTCCTGGTACTTCAGTCACATCAGTTATCCAAGATATCAGTGCCAAGATCGCCAAGTGGAGTGCCCCAGTGAAGTACGGAATCTCAAACCTAACTTCGATGTAAAGTGTGACGACTTTCTGGTATTTTGTGAACCTTATCTGCAGTGAACATTAGTATATGTGCTTACAAGGCCTATCTGCCTTTGGGCTTATTATTTACAAGGGCTAGGTAGGATTTATTTCTAATGTGTAGTTGTATATTTTAATGCACAATTTTTTCCATGTAAAAAAATCTGGGTTAAGGTCTCAGAGTCTCCATATTTCCCCTGTGTCTGGATCAGATGATAACCGCAAAGAACACCCCCCCAGCTATTATTGACACTGGTGCAGTGAGTATGATCCAGACTCAGGTGGAATAGTGAGATGCGCAGAGTTTTTCCCAGATTTTTTTTCCCCCCAGTTGGCAGAGGTTTTTCCTTGCCTGCGCTTACTGTCTTGGGGCGCAGAAGTCAGTCTTGTCAAACTTTAACTTCAGGGTATCCATGCATGCTAATGTTAGTGAACATTCGTATTATGTGATTCTGGGGACTAACCTTATTTTCAGTTTCTTGAAATGAAGTTTCGGGGCTAGTTCTGGTTGTTTCTTGAAGTACGTCCCGTTGGTCTGGGTGTATACGGTCTCTGTTTTTTTTTTTTTCTAGTAATGTTCAGGATACTTTTGAGTTTTTTGTGGTGTATCAAATATGCCCATTTTAGCTTTGAAGGAACAAGCCGAGTCGTTAGGTCTAAGTAGGGAGGATGTAGCAATGTATGTGTTTAGTCTACAAGTATTTCTAAGGGAAGAACGTGCCAAGGAAAGGGAACAGGGAAAATTAAAGACAGAAGCTCAAAGAGAGGCTGACAGAGCAAAGTTAGAGGCTTTTAAGATTGAAGCAGGGAGAGAGAACAATAAACAGAAACATCACTTGAAAATGGCTAGAGTTAACAGCTCCTCTACTTCAGTGATGGCAGTCAATGTGCAATGACCATCTTCTCCAGAGCACCAGGATGGAGAGGATATTCCCAGTTATCTTGTCAGCTTCGAACAGGTAGCTGAGCTTCTTGAAATTGACCCGGATTCCTACGCAGTATGGCTAGGTAGCCCGTTGACTGGTAGGGTCGTATGTCTATACTTCTCTTTCTTCAGATGTAACTGGCCATTATGATTGTTTGAAGAAAGCTCTTCTTACCAGTTACAGTAAAACACAAGTTGGATATCGAACTGAAGTCAGATCAAGTAAAATCAGAGTTGATGAAACCTACAGACAACATTCTATTTCTCTAACAAGGTTTTTTGATCAGTGGGTACAGTCTAAGAATGCTGAAGAGATTTATACCAGTCTAAAAGGTTTTATTTTCTTAGATCACTTCATGTCTTCCCTCTCGGCAGAAAGAAATGTGTCCTCTCTGGGTGGAGCTGTTGAACTAGCAAACACCTGGGTTTCCGCACAAAGTGCCTACCCTAAAGTTGCAAGTGGGACTGGAGGTAAGAGAGGACCCGTGATACCACCAATGCCGGAGGGATCTGTCTCCAACCTAAAAGGTAACAAACCTGTTTTGTGTCATTTTTGTGGAAAGGTCGGTCATAAAAAGCCAAATTGCCCTTAGAACCCATCAGATTTTAAGAAGACAATTCACAATAATGATATGAAGATTGGGTTTTGTCTCAGTGATAATTCTTTAAGGGATTCATTTACCTCTGGTACTGTAATGGTTCAGGGACCACTTCTATCCTCCAGGCCACTGGTTGTAATTGCATAGTTGTTGTGGAAGAGCGTTTGCCTAACGTGGATGTCAGGATGTGCCCTAAGATCAATGTTTGTGACTGTCTTGGTCGATGGCATTATTTTCCTAAGGTAAAGTATCACATTAAACATAAATACTTTGATGGTTGGGTGGATGCTGTGCATGCCCCTGCCAAATTTTGCCAAGTAATGATTGGTGATTGTTCTGAAGTTCAACAGTATGAGAACTCCTGTAACTAAGACTAAGAACACAAATGACATCCAAGAGCCGCAAATAGCTCAGTTGGTCCAGACTAGGTCGGCTTGTCTCAAACTGCTCCAGTCTTTGGTTTTGCCAAAACTGGAGCCTTGAATACTCACTCCCCAAAGAATTTCAAAGTTACATGCAGAATGTCACTCTTCATAGTTAATTTATTCAAAAGTAGAGTCAGGTGAAGAGGATTTTATTAATGACGGAAGTAAATTTAATTAAGTCAAAGAAGATGGATTGCTTTATTGTACTTGTGCTGCCTGTATTTGCAAGGAAAGGATCGGAAAGAGTACAGTACTCTAGTTGTCCCCTCAGGATTGCCACAGCTTAGTTCTGTCACTAGCTCATGAAGGTCCTTTAGCTGGTCGCTAGTCCCATAGGAAGACAGAAATGAGAATAAAAGAATATTTTCACTGGCCTGAAAAGGGAGTAGATGTAAGAAATTTTTGCAGATCTTGTGACAAGTGTCAAAGAACTTGTGCAAAAGGGCGTGTACAACCAGTTCTCCTGCACCCGATGCCTATTGTGACTGAACCATTCATAAAAGTAGCTGTAGATATAGTGGGTCCCCTTAATCCATCATCTTCAGAAGGGCATTTCTGTATTCTTTATATGGTAGAACTGGCTGCCCTGAAGCAGTACCTTTGAAGGAGACTGACTATATTTAGGTTACTGAGGCTCTACTGTCCATTTTCTTTAGGGTTGGTATCCCGCGTGAAATTCTTGCTGATCGTGTTTCTCAGTTTACGTCTCAGCTCATGGGAGAATTGCATAGAATTTTAGGAGATCAGCCTCTGTTCATAACACTTTATTCATCCAGCAGGGAATGGTAGAGTAGAATGCTTACATGCTACACTGAAATCTTGTCCTAGGAAGTTGTGCTGTGGAAAGCCTACGGAGTGGCACTGCTATATGATTCCTACCATGTTTTCACTTAGAAAAATTCCAAGTGATGGCACTGGGTTTTCACCTTTTTAATAATTTTATGGAAGATCTGTACGTAGTCCACTGAGTGTTCTCAGAGATCTGTGGGAAGGCAAAAGTGTTACCAGTGATGATAGAACAGTTTTTCAGTATGTCATTGAATTGAAGGACAAGTTAGCATAATGTGCAAAATTAGCATCCGAGAGAACAGATGTTAGTGTCGCAAGGTATAAAACCTATTTTGATTTTAATTCTGAAGCCAGGAAATTTGCCCCAGGTGATGAAATTCATTTACTTTTGCCAGATAGCTCTAGTAAATTATGCGTGTCTTGGAATGAACCTAACAGAGTTTTAGAACGTAGGAACGGAGTTTATTTGATTGATGAGAAAGAAAAAGCTAAACTTATCATGCAAACCTGTAAAAAAAAAATACATCGGGCAAGCAGGTTTTGCCCAAGCTGTTAATAACTTGGAAACTGTATCAGAGGATGTGTATGAGCCTGATTTCTTAACAGCAGTTCAGTTTTGTGTAAATTATTCCAGCGATGTGTCAAAAACCTATTTTTCATGATGGTCGTGTTGGAACTAAAGCAGACGACTTAACCCCGAGTTAACTAGCACGCACACAGATCTGAATACAGAATTAAATGAGCATAACCATGTGTTTTCTGAAGCCCCTGGTTATACCAACACTGTGAAATATGATATAATTGTTATTTTCAGTGTCGATAGAAGTTAAAGTATACCCAGTGCCAATTCACTTTATATCTCTCTTTGAAAAGGAAGTAGGCAACTTGCTGCATGATGGTATTAATCAAACCTCATCTCTCTGTTCACTGTTGTCATGGTAAAGAAAGCTGACAGTTCCTATAGGATGGCTATTGATTACCGTGCCCGTAACAGTGTAACAGTGTTTCATGCAAAACCATCTTGCAATATTGAGGTAGATGTACATAAATTCTGTGGTGTAAATTTCTTTACCCAGTTAGATCTCATCAAAGCCTACTACCAAATGCCCCTTTCAAAAGAACCCATGGCTTTAACACCATTTCCAACTCACAGAGACGCCATGGAATTTGTTCGCCTTCCACTTGGTCTTGTTAATGCATGTTCCACCTATATCCATTTGATGAGAATTGTTCATGCTGACCTAAATCAGGTATCTTTTTATACTGATAATATATTTATAATGGGGCCTACCTGGGAAGAACACACTACCCTCAAATCTGTCCTAAAAAGATTGAGAGAACAGGGTCTGACAGCCAGACCTTCAAAGTGTAAATCTGGATTTCCTTCTAAACAATATCTGGAGTTCATAGTGGATGGGAAGCACATACAATTCCAGTGTGATAAGATGGAGGCTCTTTTGAAAATTTCCTCTTCCTCTGAAAATGTTCTTAGGTCCTTCCTATTGAATGTTCATTCCTCAGGTGGCATCCCTAACAGGTCCTATGTCCGACATGTTTCACAGATATGTGAAAGAACCTTTAGGGTGGAATGGAGATGCTTTACTTAAATCTGAACAACTTAAGAAGGCTCTATCTAGCGTACCTTTACTTAAAATTTCTGATCCAAATGTAACTTTCGTATTGAGGACAGATGCATCAAATGTTGGTGTTGGTGTAGTTCTATTGCAATATGTTGATAATGTTCGCCATCCTGTTGCTTTTGCAAGTAAGTTGTTTGATCGTGAGACGAGGTACAGTGCTCATCAAGGGGGGAAGGGTTATCGCCACTTATCATGGGCGAAAAGGGAAAGTCGCCACTTTACACATGAGGGTTCAACTTATGAAATTAAAGAATTTAGTTTTTACTTTATTCATGCTTACGTCGCCATCTCAGAAAACGAGAGACTTGTAAACTTCCTCTTCAAACAGCATACAGCGAGAAATAATCACTCATAAATGCTGAATTTATACTGTTGGCCTCTGAGAGAAAGAATGACCCTTGTCCCCTGACAATTAGAATAAATTTTACCCTGGAACTTAGTAAAGAGGTGTATGGTATGTAGGAGGATTGCTGGGCCTTGATAGCAGGCTATGTAGCCTAAAAAATAAAAAAAACTAATCCAAGCTCTTGCAACCGCCACTCTTAGCTTGCACAACGGATTTTTTTATGAATGAAAATGAAAGAACAAGCTTAACTACCAGTTTTGATTAATATCAAGAAAGTTTGTGCAAACTGAGAATAAGCAAATTACGTGATTTTTTTTTCTTTTTACGTGTCCGACTCCGAGTAAAGGCTTCAGGGCCTGTCCTCAAGTCCCAGTAAATTCCTTGGGGCCCAGTAGTCCTCCTCCTTCTGCACGTTTTTTTTTTTTTTTTTATATGTCCGACTCTGGGCATAGGCTTCACAGCCTGCTATCAAGGCCCAGCAGTCCTCCTTCATATGTCACCAGTTCGGCGCTAACATCCACCGTCCATACTGAATACATGCTAGGACTATCTCATGCAGGACTGGAGTACTGGTATTAGCGGGGGTACTTTTATGTCATGTCGGTGGGTCATCTGGTACATCAGAAAAGTCTACTTTTTTATGAAATTCAAATCCTTAAACTGCTCCCTGCCCCAGCCGGGATTCGAACCTGGGTCCATTAGGACTGCAGGCCGCCTCTCTTCCTATTCTGCCACTGACTCCCCCAAATATGGAAAAAAAAGGAAAAATGAAACACGATTTTACATTTAATCGATTTCAAGAAAAGAACTGTAAATTTATAAATTACAGCCATATGAATTCTTACATTTTAAGATCTAAGGCAAGTAAATTCACTCACCCACACAATCAAGCAAGCTAATACTATTCAACCGTGAAAGCACGAAGAAAATACGGGTAATTGGACATATGGAGCGGCAGAGCTGCAAGGGAACTGCTATCTTGCACGATCTTGTATGCTTTGTTTTTAAGTTTTGTTTCTCGGGCTGCCAGCATCGAGGATGGGGTCATGAACTGCGAGGAAGCTAGGCGTTTCGCTGGTCACGGTTCTCTCACACTGCTCTTGACGTCTGTTGCTCGGGAATGCCCATCACTAACTACGGTGAGTAGAGGGGTATGGCCAACAGATCGAGACGTGAGGGATGTCCCGGGAATCACTTCTTGCACTGCCCTGCTGTACGTCCATCCATTGGAGCTCTCCCTTTCCAACAAAATACAATGGGTGGAGAGGTAGGGGAGAGAGGTGATGGTTCGGACAGTGGGATGGTTCGGACAGTGCATTTCCTGAGAAAGATATGGGACCTAGGGCCGCTAGGTCTTCCGTGAAAGTGCAAGAGTTTGTTTGCTTCTACCACACGGAACCTCCCAGTTACGAACGCCACACTTTTCGATGCGGATCAGATTTTATATTTTTTTTGCAACTCCCATGTTATAATTTGAGTGTATATTGTAAGCCGTTCCTCCATGAATGTGCCAAGCAGTGAATTATGCATTAATATGGTGAATATGTGTTGCATGTAGAAGATATTACAATAAAAAATAGAACGTTAAACTCTCGTGTGAAATTTGAGGGTACCCCTCAATTAATTATGTAGGTTCGGGATGATTCGAACAGTTGAAGAGGGTTATGGTTAGTCAGTGTCCGAACTACCCCGGGCTACGGGGCTACAATATGCATTAAAATGTCTTAAGTCAGTCAGCCAGAAATTGGGAAATAAATAGATAAAACGAGAAATTACGTTTCTTTTGCAGTCTGAAATAGAGGCCTCGAAAGTGAGAAGTTCATATTCCAGAGAGAGAGAGAGAGAGAGAGAGAGAGAGAGAGAGAGAGAGAGAATTATGCCAATCATGCATCATTTTAAGCCGAAAGTAAGAAGCTATTTTGATTATCCATAAACCAGGTGAAGCTTATTTCAGTTTTTTAAATATTATTTTTTAACAAAACATAAAGAGGTTCATATGGATTCTGACATTCTTGTACTTTAGGAAAATAGAATGTCTATTTATTTTTTTAATTTTTTTAGCCAATCGAAGTCCCATAATTTTAAGATTGTGCCAAGTAATACATGTGGCCGAACAATCCTACCCTTCAGTCCGAACCATCACCACTATTAGGGAAGGTTCGGACGATTTAGGAACTTGTTTTTCGTTAACTAGTTCAAAACTGAAAAGAGCTAAAGGTTTGATGTTACCAGACTAAAGACCCAAATTATGGGGCAACATTTTGAAATAAACATGATTACACTACTACTTAAACCTGAATTCGGCTCTCTCCTATGGCCCCAGTGACCCACAGATCGAAGCACGAGGCGTCTTCTGGAATCTTCACACTGTCCTGATGTACGTCTGTCCCTGGCAGCTGTTCTTTTCTAACTGATTTGTTTCTCACACCTGATACACAGCATGTTCTCAGGAAGTGGGCTGAGCTTCGTATACTCAACGGTTATAGAGGCAGGGGACGAACGGTATTTACATAATAGTATTGCTCATTGATGAACTACGTCAGTACATAAAGACACTCACGAAACAGTGACAAATATTTCGAAAACTTTATACAATCGGAGTGCTGTTGGGACGGTTACAACTGAGCGAATTGCACTGGGTTGTCAAATGCTTCGTGAATTCCCATAATATTACAGTGTCGCGAATTCGTGACAGTACGGTACTATAAAAAGGAATGCCTTGCTATTTAATTTGGAGTTATGAAATTTAATTACTATTTAACGGGAAAATGATTTGTTATGGAAGTAGACTATAAACCACTTGTATATTTAAACAACTTCAGAGCAACCAACAACCGAGTTGTGCATAAAAAAGGATTAAAGAATCCCCGAGCTAGACCTTACAATGAGATCATATAGCCCCGCTAGGTAACAGGAGGGCGCTACCCCTCCCGGCACGGCAGTCCCGGGCGCAGCTCGAACTCGCGACCCCCAAGTCCCTAGCTTGATGCTCTACCTCTGAGCCACCGTGCCCCCCGAGTTGTGCATAGGGTTCTACCGTTGCAGCCATATAAATTTCGATTAGTATATGTTGCAAGTATAGCAAATGTTACAGCTAATCTCTTGAGTAGATCTGCTTGCTGAATTGCAAATAAGTGATTGTAAAAATCCCTTGTCGAGGTATCTAAGAGCAAGTACTTCTTTGGTGGGGGGCGTGTCAAAGCTTAAAGTATATTTACTCTGAAAAGTTTCTGTAAAATGTTAATATTTAGTCTGAGGTATTACATTTTTATGGTTTTTCATATATTTTGGGTGCGTTCTATTTCTGAAATTGTGCAAGGCTCAAAAGTTTGGGTTTGTTTTGTTCACTTGAGAATGCGGCATTACTTAGCCGAACCCGGAGGGTGTTTGGATACAAGCGCACTCCGACTTCTGACATTGCTTGGTCAAGGTGAGGTTACAATGACTGGTTTTGCCATATTAATGCAATTACTAGGATTTAACTGTTATGTTTACGAGTTTGTCATGAGCGTCAAGGTGCCAAGAGGCAATAATAAAAATGATACGCCGTACAAAATATTTTTTAGTACAAGAGAACTGATTATGTGATTTGATTGTCCCCTAAGCAGGACTGCCAAGAACAACGGCCAGTTTGTGGGGACATCAGATTTTGGCTTCATTAATTTATAGATTTAAAATACCACCTTCTCCAGATGAACATGCCAAAGACACTCCTTGTACCTCAGTCGCGTAGTGAATCCAAGATATCAGTGTCAAGTCCGCCTAGTGGAGTGCCCCAGCAAAGTTCAGAATCTCGAACCTAGGTTTGATGTAAGGTGTGACCATTCTGTGACATTTTGTGAACTTTATCTGCAGTGAACATCAATAGTATTTGTGCCTACAACCAAGCTCTTGAAGACTGCCAGGCCTATCCGCCCTTGGGCATATTATAAACAATGGTTAGGTAGGAATTATATCCAGTGTGTTAAATGTATAATGTCTATTGTAATCTGCAATTTTTGCCATGTAAACAAATCTGGGTAAAGGACTAGTCTTCATATTTCCCCTGTGTCTGGATCAGATGATAACCACAAAAAAACACCCCTTCAGCTATTACTGACCGACAGTATAAATGAAAAAGTAAGGAACATGTACGAGAATAACCTGTCAGCGAATATGGGAGTAGCCTTTACATACACCAGTGATGAAATGGCAAAGAAGATAATTATATAATTAATTAGACCAATACTTGGATATGCGGCAGTAGTATGGAACTCACATTTAGAAAAGCATGTTGAGATGGTTGAGTAGGTACAAATAGCAGCCACAAGATGGGTGCCAAGGCTGAGAGATTTTAGCTATGAAGAAAAATTTGATAAGCAAAAATAACCAACATAAGAAAAGAGAATAAAAAGAGGTGATATGATCATGCTTTACAAATGTGTCGAAGGAAAGGAAAAGATTGACACTAAGAATACATAATGCCTAGATGGTCATCTTCAAGAGGACACAGCAAGAAATTATATAAGAAAGGATTAATGGAAGATGTGTGAAATTTCGGTTTCCAGACAAGGCAATAGATCAGTGGACTATATTACTGGATGAAGTCGTGTGTGTCCAAAACATTCACACTAAAAAAAAAAATATATATGATGAAATAGAATTTGAGACAGAACACAACAAGCATGGTGGCTCAATCGGTAGAGAGGTGGCCTGCAGTCCTAACGAACCCAGGTTCAAATCCCTGCTGAGGCAGGGAACAGTTTGAGGATTTGAATTTCATTAAATCAGGCCTTACTGATCTACCAGAAAACCCGCCGACATGTCGTAAAAATACTCCCGTTAATGCCAATACATCAGTCCTGTATCCAGACAGTCCTAGCATGTATTCAATATGGACAGTGGGTGTTAGCGCCTTAACGGTGACATGTAGAAGGTGTATGGTATGTAGGAGGACTGCTGGGCCTTGATAGCAGACTGTAGAGTCGGACACATAAAAAAGGAAAAAAAAAGCTTGGCTCAATCCTGTAAATATCCAATTAAGTAAGAACAACTTGATAAGAACACACACACGCACACATACTTATCTCACCTGGCATACAGGCAGTCACCAGCAGTTCTAACTTTTCTTGTCACCAGCATACTCCATGCAAGTGGCGTAGCACTGTCCCTTCCTCCCCATTCCGTGCCAACATCCAATATAACCTTATGACTCAATCAGATCACATCTGCGACCACTCCTGCATCCTCTGTCGATTCTTTCATTGCAGTCACAAGTGTCCTGATCCAGCTGACACAAATTACACAATAACCGAGACCATCGACAACAAGCCCTCATCCAGACCAACAACAGACATCGAATTATGACCATCTCCAGCCCTCTAAGACATCCCTTTTCCCCACCAAGTAAAAGAATACCGACCTGCCTCAACTCTCAGACTCAGAAAAACTTCCTGTCCTATTCCTTCTTTTAAACAGTCATTAATACTTGGCCTTATCTAGCATATAGATACTGATCTTTTACCACTTTCAGTCGCAGAACAGTCTTTTATCTAAGCTCTCTCCTGCTACTATACCCACAACTGCAGTCCTCATTCCTCGCCTCTCTCCAGTAGTCCTAATTTTTCACTTCTCTCCACAAGCTCTCAGACCCTCTCCTGCAAAGATCTGACTGGCAACCACTCTTGGGAACACTGTCAGGAATGGGTGTCGTGAAAGGCAGACTGGGAGATCTCTGCACCTCCCTCAGTGTTGCTAGATAGCATTCACTTCTCGGCCCTCTTCGTCCGAGCTCACCTGCATGTAAACATACCCAAGATCTAGGCCACAAACTAAAGAATACTAATTCCAGTCAAGCATTCCAGTTTGAATCCCAGAAATCAGCAACTGGATTGACACACCACATACGTCAGCCAAACTCAGCAACCCCAAATTATCCCGATCTTGTATTCCGATCTGAATCTCCCATCTTGGCAACGGATCCAATCTACCACAATCCCAGGCAAACTCCTGACATCAGAAATATGTTCTTGGCTCAACTTTCAGGCTGCTCAGAGTCATGGTTAAACTGGTTTTCCCCTTGAATTCAACCAACAGTACCATTATGGACCTGGGTGTAGCATTGACAGTGCCAGTCGCATTATAGGGGAAGCTTTGGAAAATTGATCACATAAGTAACTAAGGATGAGAAGCTACGAAGCTTGAATTCCAACTAGAGTATGGGTCCTTTGTTACCCAAGTACAGCATCCTGAGACATCTTCAGATTAAAGAGTCTTGATTTTTGCCGGTCTCTGCTAGCGGCAGGAACCTGCTTGCTGTTGCGTTAGTCTCTAAATCACTCATTATAACCAGAAGAGTCTCTCACTGTAATTAGGAGGGAACTGGAGGAGACTGGAGTCCCAGAACGACTCGAGCAATCTTCTCTTTGGTTAACGGCCCTGGGCGAGGCTGCCCATGAATCTGAGTCGTACTCACGAACTGTTGTAAATTTCTGTAAACTTAATTATTTATTAATACGAAGACTAGAGGGTGAAGTACGTGAAAGGGTGCAGCAGAGAAGAAAGATTGCTGGTTCCTTGGAAACAGTGATAAGAAACAGGGAGCTGAGCATGGAAGTGAAAAAGCTACTACATGAAAGTATTGTGATACCAACTCTAACATATGGAAGTGAAGCTTGGATCCTGTTGGAGGAACAAAAGTCATGAATGAGAGCAATGGAAATGGGTTATTTGAGCGGAGCATATGGAGTCACATGGAGAGACAGACTGACAAATGAAGAAGTGAAAGAGCGTTGTGGTGTGGATGTGGATGTGATAGGAAGCATTAGGAGAAACACATTAAGGTGGTTTGGCCATGTGGAGAGGATGGAGAGTGAGAGACTGATGAGGAGAGCGTATGTGAGTGAGGTGGAGATGGGGAGAGGGAGGAGGAGAACAGGGATGCGATGAAGGGATGGCGTGGAGAGGTATATGAGAGAGGGGGGTGTGAGCTTGGAGCAGGGCAGTGAAATGGCGGGGGACAGAGCGACATGAAGGCGATTTGTTTGTGGCCACCCCTTACGGGGTTAAGGCGTCTGGCAATAGATAGACGAAGACTAATGAAATAATTACCTCCCTTGGGTTGTCTTAGGCCCTTTTTGTTCTTCTTTATATGAAGAGCCCCAAAGGGTCTGAAAATAAACAGCTTGGCTGTTGTTTTCGATTGGATGTGGGCAGTATCTCTCGGCAGCGTCGTGCTAGTTGACCAAGATTATTGATTAATAAATCCTAATTATGATACGTGAATGATGAATGTTGGATGATTACCGACGAATGGTGGATGAGTTACTGATAATAGTGGATAATGATGATGAAAAACGATGTTTTACTGATGATTACCAACGAGCGAGCGATATTTACTACCAGTTCAGTTTGGAAATATCTTACTCCTATGTGAAGTAGAGCTGAAATTAGTTCTGTTTGTGATACATTCATTCAGTAAACTTTATCAGCCCAAAACTCACCCCTTAAAGCGTAGGAACCCCTTGGGTCTCGAGTTTTGAAAATGGATGTTCGGCTCTAATCAGTGAACCCCTTGCTTACGAAATCAATTTAAAATAGATTTTCCTTCGTTAAACATCGGAGATTCCACCTATAATTTTAAATCAGAGGGAAAATGTGATAACATGGAGCTCGATTGCTCGTCACGCTCTCACAAAACGCACTTTACTGGCAGTGGTAATGACTACGATAAGAAGGGTTTTAGCTTCTGCATGTAGCGCTGTGAGAGAGAAACTCATAAATTAGAGGCGTATATGTTTATTATCACTGACGCATATCCTGAAATTTACACAGTTTCAGATCGTGAGTCAACAAGCATCTCCAACAGCAGGCTGAGGGTGGCCAGGGTGGAGCCCAAGAACAGCAGGTAGAAAGCGCCCTGCATGTGGTCCAAGCTCAGCACTACATCTCTGCTGTCACTCTGATTAAAAAGAAATAAGATTCGCATTATAGTTTGTCATGCGAAAGTAAAGGTGCATTCTCTTTAGTTAATACTTTGGCAAATTATATAGATTACAATATTTGGTAGTGTTTATTGATTCAAATTATGTAAGTATTAAAGAGGTGCTGATACCATACTGTCATGAATTTCCTACATCGTAAAATTATGTAAAGTAAATTGTGACATCGAGTGATTTTGCGGGAGCAACGAATGATTATGAAATGTACGAGATTTCGCTCATTCTCTCAACCGTCCACTCACGTACTTACTGTATATTCGCATCAAGTTGTCAAAACTTTCGTTATTCTTTTGCGGGTGATTGTTTTTATGTGCAGACCTGCAGACCGTGCATTCCTCTGAGCAATAATTTCTGAATTATCGCTTCTGCCCCCCTGGCCGTTGCCGACCACGCCCTTTCTCACGCTCTTCCGTCAGACACTCGGGAACAGAGTCAGTCTGCTTCTAGTCATGGTGCGTGCGGGTTGAAAGCTCGAGTGATCACTTTTCTTACCGATTTTAGATCTCAGCTTGTATTGGCGTGAATTCCCGAAGCTCCAACCAGTTGGTGATCGACAGCAGCACGGTCTCACCTATACCGATCAGTATTTTCTTTTGTTTTCCTAGGCTTAAGTTTTTGGGTTATTTAGCTATTTGTCTGAGTGTTTGAGTGAGTGCATTTCCCTTTCTTTGATTTGAACTGGAGTCATGTAACCTAAATTTATTTTCTTGTATTCAATAAATTTACAGTTCGTTTTCTTGAGCTTTGTTAAATGTAACAGTCGTGTTTAATTTCCCCACATATTTAGTACACTTTTGCTACTCCAGGTTAGCACAACTCTTTATATTAATCACGAATGGTACTTAGGCCAGCTTTTGGCATTAATCCTTAAATCCGTTGTGCTAGCTAGGAGTTTGGCTTAGCCAAGATCCTGATTATTATTATTATTATTATTATTTGAATGTTAAGGGGAGAAACTAACTTTCTCAGAGGCCAACGGTACAATATTACAGCCTACTTGAGCGTCTAGTCTCTGCTGTGTACCGTTGAGAAAGTCTATAAATTGTCGACTCTAGAGAATTGGCGAAGTAATCCAGCATAAAAGTGAAATCGCTACTTGATTTCACGAGTCTATTCTCTCGTAATAAATGACTCGATAGTCATTCCTAGTACACATAGCTATACACTGTATACTCCAATTATACAATATTACATTTTCTTTCTGAATTATACATTTTTCCCCCTGACACATACACGATGAAATGAACTGTTTCATTCTTAGGATAAGGCTAACAATAGACAATTTATGTAAACTGGAATAAATCTTTTATAGTTTCTGGATGAATGATGGTTGTAACTAAGGGCTGTATGCTGACACTTTAAGTTGCACTATGGAATGCAAACCCCTAATTCTTTGTAGTCATTTATGGAGGGTTTGTGGTTATTAGGTATGATCCGCCTTCATCCCATATTACAGAGCGCAGACAACAATAATACAGGAAGGCTAAACACGTTCCATTTAACTCACGTGCTTCAGAAATTATGGCATTGCACTTAACGGTTAATTGCTTAAGAATTGAACCATTAATCTCATCACTTAATAGTACCTTTGGCAGTACTGTGGAACTAGGAAAATTACGTAATTGGTAACAGGGTTCCAATATTCATTGTATTGCAGCGAATCAGTTTGTTTCTCAATTAAATAGGTGTAAAAATCTGAAGAATAGTATTTAGGTGTAGCTCCAATGCGAAGGTGGTAAACAAAAATTTCATGCCAAGGAAAATATGACACGAAAGATTCCA
>JAGKTI010012714.1:0-24188 GCA_018397915.1 Birgus latro
AAGTTTCTGGACATTGGCATAATAAAGATACTGAACTGAAAAATGAAAGGAAGGAGAGGAAGAGCAAATTTCCTTTTCAGAATAACTGACTGTGAACTTTCTTGATGCAAACCCACTGCATAGTTATGAAAAATTGATTTTACTGTACATGGAAGGCTGGAATTCAGCACTGAATGGGAAAAACTAGGTTTATCTTATTGAACATTAGCATTAAAGTGCATCACTGTTAATCACAAATCACAAAGACAAATATTTAATTAGCTTAAGAATGAGTGGATGATATTCCCATGATTGAGCACTGCATCATCAACAGCCACAGAGTGACTGATTAACTTTCAGTGTCTTAATTGCATGATCATTCTCACTGATATTACTGTTGCAGTATTTAACTGACCCAAATTCTGACTGTAGCCTACTTAAAACTTCAGCCAAATACAAACCAGCAGTTTTTTTTTTTTCTGAACTATGTATGGCAAAAGGGGAAGGCCAATTATTGTTACTGGATGGCACATACAGCAGTATTGTTTATTGGTCTAAATTAAGGTGTGAAAAGCCTGCAAAATATAAGAATCAGTGTACACCCCATCACAGAACCAAGAGAGTTCATGAGTATTTATGGTGGGTGTGGTTTGTGATCTTAGACTGCAAGGGCTTAGTAGGATCAATATTCTTGGTGGTACCAGAGAAGTTAGCTCTATCAAAGAACCATTGTCCGTGCGAGAGCACTCGAGGAGCTGTTCAAGGAGCAAGAAACTGGATGTTTGAGCAAAAAAGGAGAAACACCAAGCACATTTATAAAAGAGCCAGCATGAGGTAAAGGAGTATGCCTTTTGATGGGAATGTGCTGTTCATTGCCATGCTGGAGTTGTCTGAAGAAGCTGGTGACCCACAAAACAAGGACATGTTTACAACAATTATAGGTAGCCTGGGTACAGCAAAGGTGAAACCAGTGTGCTCATTTGAGCTGTGGTCTCAGGAAAGGCCACAGCTTTTCTTATTATTTTCTCACGCTTCACCTGTGAGACTGCAGCAACTGATCTGTACATCACGTTTCACAAATTTACAGTAGGTCTTTAAACCTGACATTACATACCTGTCTTTCAAACATTCTCTCTCAAAACTGCGGTAATATTTACGTGGAGGTGATTTTTCAACATTTTTGTTTATTTGCTTGCAGCGAACGAGTGACACTATCCGCTTCATGGTAGTGCGCCATCCCTTTGAACGACTTGTGTCATGCTACCGTGACAAGTTTGAACATGCAAGCAAAGCCTACTACTATCTGCGCTATGGAGAGAGAATGGTACATCGCTACAGAAAATTTCCTCCAATCTACAATTCTCCCCAGGTAAGCTGTAAATGTATATGGGAGGGATAATGGTTTGAGAACAACTGAAAAGTGGTTTGGATATTGTGCTGCAATACTAAGTATTAAAGAATGCGATGCATTTACTGTATCAACTAGTAAGGTAATAAGTTTATACTGATGTTCAGTGTAAATACGGTAGAGAGTTGGCTTGCAGTCCCGAGGGACCCAGGTTCGAATCCTCGCTGGGGCAGGGAATAGTTTAAGGATTTGAATTTCATTAAATCAGGCTTTACTGATCTACCAGAAGACCCGCCGACATGTCGTAAAAATAACCCCGCTAACACCAATACACCAGTCCTGTATGAGACAGCCCTAGCATGTATTCAATATGGACGGTGGGTGTTAGCGCCGAAGTGGTGACATATAGTACGTAGGAGGATGGCTGGGCCTTGATAGCAGGCTGCAAAGCCTATGCCCAGAGTCGGACACATAAAAAAAAAAAATTAAAAAAAAAAAGGACCCAGTTCCCCACAACAGCAAAGAAATATCAATATAATCATTCTGTAAAAAATGGCAGCAGCAAAACTTGTAAGTCATTGTTGCATAACCTTGTCTGTCTGGCAGAGCAGATTTATCAACTAAAGGCATGCTGTCATCCCTGCAGAGCTGTCCCTTGCAGTGAATCCATGTTCCCCAGTTAACTGGGGTGCCATAAAGGCTCCACATTACCCCATTACTTGGTTATATGGTTGCCACCTAGTACTGTAAATGGTGTCCTGGGTTACAGGAAACCACTAGGCTTGTCACTGTGTAGAGCCACCTGAGTGGAACGAAGAGTAAGAAACGTGATATGAAGAATGGGAGAAATAAGAAGAGAGGGCAAGCAGAGAAATAAAGAATGATAAAGACAAACAAAGAATGGGTGGCACTCCATCATGTGAGTGGATGATGATCGCCATCACCTACCACCATCAACAAAGTAACTGTACATATTTTCTTGCTGTAGTGGAAGGTGGGGGTGCTCACCATTCACTCACTCGATGTAGTGCTGCTCTCGGGCAACTGCCCTTTCCTCTCTTTTTTCCTTCCTTCCTGTTCTGTCTTTGTTCCTCTTCCTTCTGTCTACAAGTGACTCTACACTGAATGACAAGCTAAATGGTTTCCTGTACAACAGAAAACCATTTACTATGCTCAGTGGTAACCATATAACCAAATTATGGCACCTGGTGATTCAGCAGGTAATTAAGGCTCTCCAATCGGACTGAGCCTTGTAGATTTATATCGAAGGGGTGGTTGGGATTTATTGCTCATATAATGCCACTCAGGGATGTGAGAGGCTAGTCACTCTCATCTTAAATGTATGGACCATTTTGCCTAGCCCAAGGCTCCTCTGCTCCTCATGGGGCAACACAGGATTAGATGATGATGATGATGATGATGATGATGATGACATGGTAAGTGATGGTGACATCATTTGCTCTAGTGCTGTATACTTCTTCCTTAGGTGACTCAACAATGAGTGAGAAGCCTAATGGTTTCCTGTAACCCAGAAAAACATTTACAGCACTGGGTGGTAATCATACAACCAAATAATGGGGTTATGTGGAGCCTATTACAACATCCCTGTTAACTAGCTGGAGATGCTAATGCAGCATCCATCCAAGATCCAAATCTCCACATTCTTCCCCACACCTCACTGTAGGTGCTGTTCATTGCTTGGAACATCCCTGCAGGGGTGACTGCTTGCCTGCATTGATGGGTCTGCTTAGCCAGACAGACTGGGGTTACTCTCTACTACTATTACACAGCACTTTTATTTGGGTGTTTTCTCTACAGTATATCTGACTATGTATAACTGTTTTCAAGCTTCTCCCTTTGTTCTCAGTTGCAGCTGCTGAAGTCACAAGTGAGGGATAAGATAAAGGCCGGGCGCTTGGTTGTGATGCCTGAGAATCCCTATGCCAATCCAGTGGGACCCACCTTTCCAGAATTTGTGGGTTATGTTATTGATGCTAAATTTGATGATGAGCACTGGAAGCCTATTCATGATCAGTGTGCTGTGTGTAGCATGATTTATGACTTTATTCTAAGGTAAAATTGGCCATACTTATGCAGTTTCTAAATGAAGATATCTGTCATAATTCAGTACTGGTATATGTAACCACACAACTAAAAATAGTTTTTTTTTAATTTTATTAATTTATTTTTTACTGTTCCTTATTTATAAAAAAAATCCACGTCAGCTACAGTATTATGCTTTCGATACAAACATTTAACTGACATTTTATTCTAATATAATATTATAAGCCATTTCTTCATTATTTGTGGACACAGGTTTGAATCACTGTCTGTGGAAGGGAAATGGATGCTGGAGTACTTGAACAGGAGTGGGGAAGTGGGGCCTCGCTGGGATAATCCAACCATCGGGAATCGTACAAGTGAAGTGACATGTTCATACTTCAATCAACTCACCTTGAGCCAAATCAATAACCTTTATGCCAAGTACTACAAAGACTTCAGACTTTATGAATATAGTTCCGAGACATACAGGGAGTGTGCCAAAGATTACCACCTCTTGAAATCTAAAAACAAAACAATACCTGTACATGACAAAATGAAGCAGCTAGCAAAAAACCCTGTATAGCATTGTGATAATGTTTTTGTATATCCTTTATATCATCTTTTATCTTATCATTACCACATCCATGACTTAATTAACAAGACAGTACTGAAATACCAAGCAGTGTTGTCACTGAAAGACTAGGGCTGAATCAAGGCCAAGATACAATTTTAGCAAGCAGTGTTACACCACACAAGTTCCTTGATGCTGTTAGTACTTAAGTTTGACAATCAGTGTAAAGTTGTACTACCTCAGGTGCACACACACACACACACACACACACACACACACACACACACACACACAAATGCAAACATACAAGTGATCTCATACTGTATTTTGTTTACTGTACATCTGTTATTTTACCTGGAGGCTGTACTAGACTAGTATCTGATCATGACACTAAATCAAGGCTGGTCTTGGCTGCTACACTAAACATTTAGAGCACAGGAAGGGAATGGGTGGCTGCAACAGGTTAATCAGTTCCATACATTATATTATGCTCTTAAAAGTGGTATAAATTGCTCTAAAATTGAAACAATTCCTTTTGGCTTTAGTTTGAACTGGCAAAATAAATTACAGCAATTGTGCAACTTGGAGCTCTTGTATTCTGTGATATAATTAAATAGCAGGAGGTAGCTGGTAGCTGGTAGCTGGCTACCACTTACTTGAGAGATACTACTATACAAGTGAAGGGCAGCCACAAGCTTAGTAACCTTCCATTCACTCAATCACTGTTTGATGAAGAATTCATCCAAGCATAAAGATGTGGAATGTATTACAGTATATATATTCAAATAAAACTAATACTAGGTACTGTAACTATATAAATCATACTATATTACATACAGCATATGCTGCATTACTGTAAACTTTATACAGTATCACAATTATAATTCTCATTTTTCCCAACTCAAGGTTGGATGTAGTTGAATCCAGAAAGCATGAAAAAAAAACAACAGAAGAAACATATCGGGAGAACTAGTCAACAGCATACCCAATGAAACGGCTACATATTCACTCACTCCTCAAGCCCCCGGAATCCTCTCTCTGACAGGCGTATTTCATATGTTCCGCACCCATATGATAATGTGGACACTAAATTTCCTTCAAGTACAGTATTCCTTTTGCAACTGCCATACTCAGAACAGATTTGTATCAAGGCCTTCATAGCATCAGTCACTTTCCTTCCCTATGCCAATCGACCTCCTTTTCACATTTATAGTACACCCTCAATATACCGAACTAATTGGTACCAGGCCCTTGACAGCAGAGTCGATACTTCGTTAAAGCCGAACACCATGCTGTCTGATAATTTCCCAGGCACTGTGGCTTTTGCAAAAGATCATGGCATCATTCAGATGTACAGTCATACACAATGACAAACAACTAGGTGTAAATGGATCTTCTCAATAATTGCTCTATTTATGGCTCCTCTCACGATTGTGGTCACCCAGAGACTATGTGTGTGTGTGTGTGTGTGTGTGTGTGTGTGTGTGTGTGTGTGTGTGTGTGTGTGTGTGTGTGTGTGCACGCGTGCTTACACCACGCTCGTCAGTGTTTCCCGCGCATCCATTCTTTTACTGAACTTAATTCATTAAATGAACATAACATTCGGTCAGCTCAAGATGGTCATTAAAACCGAACTTCGTTAAAAGAGGGTTCGCTGTATCGAGGGTTTACTGTGATTTCTATCACTGTATCCAGGTACTTAAGCTCTCTCACCAATTCAACTCTCTCCACTGACCAGAACATCACACTAGGAGTCACTTCTCTCAACAACCACCTCACTTTTATCTGTTTGCTTTCAAATCCCAGTGCTCAATGACATCAGTCTGCAAAGCTCTTGTTCACTATTCTCTAATACCAGAGCATCATCTGCATACGGTACATCATATCAGATCCACCCTTTCCCACTCATTGCCAACCTCATCCATCACTTTATTTTTTACCTCTTGTAATCCCCAGTCACAAGCTCATCACACGTCCTTCTTTGCTCCAGCACTAATGTCAAATCACTTGTTTGGACAGCCATCTACCCTTATACTGTATAGGCTTTATTATCTACCTATCTACCAAGGCTGCTTCCCCCCAGGGGGGGAGGCGATAGATCCATAATCACGGGCCGTCACTCTCGTGAAAGTCGGTGGCAATGGATCAAACCTCCTGGGAAATAACTAATTAGTGTTTCTAGTGATAATATCAGGCATTGGTATTCATATTACAGGCTGTCGGGAAGTGTTAATTGGAGACTTCGTTACCCAAATTCAGAAGTCTCCACAAGTCATACGGTAGTTGACGAGTGCTAAAAAAAAACATCCCGTGAGAAAGCTGAAGGTATGTGCCATATGCATATGTAATTATAATACGAGTACAAAAAACTGATTTTTGACAAATATTTTTAAAAAATGAGTCGAAGCGCGAATTCCCCCCCCCCCCGGTACGGCAGGAACCGCCTACATCAACCCCGCGGTTAAGGGGATAATGCACCACACCGTAAGAGGGTCAAATGTGCAGTGAAATCAGCAACATCCGCAGCAAGGCCCGACAGCAGAGCTGGTTTACCCGATATGTCATAATGGACCCATCTCTTTACCTGCATCTGACCTGATCAGCTGATCAGACTTTACTACCATCTTAGAATGTTTTAATAGTATTGATCAGCTTTCCATCCATACCATACATAAGCAAAACTTTCTGTAATACAGTACTTCTCTCTTTACCTTGTTGCACACTTCTTCTAGATCCAGAAATGCCACAAATAACTCAAACCATACTACAAGCCTTCACAACAATGTCATTCATTCATTATCCAATCCCATGTCGCCCCACAGAGGAGCGTAGGAGCCCGGGGCTAGGCAAGCTGGTCCTGACATTTAAGATGAGAGTGACCACCCTCACTCATCCCTGAATGGCATTACATGAGCAATAAACCACAACCACCCTTTGGATATAAACCTTCACTGGCTCAATCCGATTACCCACTAAACCACCAGGCGCCAAAATTTGGTTATATGGTTACCACCCAGCATAGTAAATGGTTTCCTGGTGTACAGGAAACCATTTAGCTTGTCACTCAGTGTAGAGTCATACTGCAAATATCTGACCCACACATCACTTATCACTTCTATAGCCAATTTGTTTACCATTCATCAAGCCATATATCTTATTTCCTTCATTACTCTCACCAAACTTACGCCACAGTAACTTTTGCACACACTTTGATCACCTGTTTTTATACAGGGGCACAGTCACGGCCTTCTTCCATGCTACTGGCACATTTCCACTTACCCATGCTTTTTTCAACAAGCACTTCATGCTAATCTCTCCATTACATTTGATCATTTCTGCATACATTTCAACACAGCCTGCTGCCTTCCCATTTTTCAACCATTTTACAGCATTCTTCATTTATGCCATGTCACCACATCCCTTCTCTGTACACCACAAAAACACTGCTGAACCAGTGCAGGGCCCAACATCCAAGAATAAAGAGTGGGCAGTTAAAAGCACAACTGGAATGATGAGGTCAGTCTATAGCAGATGCTTCATCATAAACAGTGACCAAACTGCTGGTAATTTAGGTGTGGAAAAGGTAACAAAGTTACTAAATGCAACTATAAAGGAAGAAATAGTACCTGAAGTCTGGCTGCACGGTAAAGCATAGTTGCTGCTGCTCAACTCAGTCTGTCCGACCAAGCAGACCCATCATCTGCAGGTGAGCAGCTGCCCCTATGGGGCTGTCCCATAGGGTTCCTTATACTGTTGATATTGTGTCAGTGCCTTAGCGTTCCCATAGGGTTCCTTATACTGTTGATATTGTGTCTGTGCCTTAGCGTTCCATGTGCTGTTCAGTGCTCTGTGGAAGTGCATGTGGGTAAAAGTAATGTATGAGAGGTGATTACAGATGGTTTCATATGATGAGAGTTAAGGGAAAGGCAACTGAAAGCACAATACAAGAGCAAGTATGTATAAATGTAATACAGATTTATGCCAGGAAGGGGCAGGACTGATGCAATACTTATTGTCCAATAACTGTAGAAGCACTTCAGAAAGAAAAAACTACAGAAAACCTTCAACTTGTGTGACAAATGTGTTACAGTGCTATGCATCAGTTAAAATAGCATAAGTATTCCTTTAAATCCATTAAAATGGAGGTAGAAATGTGTTTAATTAAATCTCTAGCCTGACCTCCAATTTCCCACTGAAAACTATATGACCCCAACTTGCTGATTTGCTTTACGAAGACGTACAGTACCCTCCTACAAGGATGCAAAGGTGACACATTGCCATTATATAGGTTTAAAGCAACATACACTGTACTGGCAACTACTTTCAATACCACTACTACAGCAACCATCACTACCACTAGTGCAACTACAGCAACCATCACAACTACTATTACAGCTGTCATCACTATGACATATACAACTACCATTAGTACATCACTACTACAAGTACCATCACAACCACTCTCACTACCATTACCACAGCTACCATCACTACCACTACCTGGCAGAAGCTTTTTGTCAAGAACTATCTATATCTGTGATGACAACACAACATATATAGTGAATGGATCAAATCTGGGTCAGCTGCAGAAATTAAATCCAAGTGACATTTTTGTAGATCTGGAGGTGTTTGACAGTCCTATGAATGATAGTAAAATGATATAAAAGAAATTAATGTGTTGGTTAAAGGATCCTCAGACTGCTGTCTACTACTGCTCAGAGGGGGTGCTGGAGGGGGGGGGGGGGGGGAGTTTAGAAGTAGGCTACCATGGGAAGTTATGTGCATTTAGTTCTGGTAGCTGAGGACACAGAAAGGGGTATAGAGAAGGGACATAGAGAAGAGGTAAAGGGATGGGATGAAAGCAAAGGGACTAAAAGCAAATACCGTACTTGTATAAGAAAGGTCTTCGTCAACAGGCATAAGGAATGTAATGCTGTAAAATGAGGTGAATGGCTCTGTGCCATGTGTAACATGAGTTGGGAGGAAATCTGTTATATGTACAACCGTAAGAGAGGGGTCCATGAATGATGCAATGGTGTTAAAGTAGATTACAACAAATTTCCAGTGAACTTTATGTAAAGGTCTTCATTCTTTCCTCTTCCATTTGCGTGTGGGTGACTCTACGCTGAGTGAGAAGATAAATGGTTTCCTGTACACAAGGGAACCATTTACTATGCTGGGTGGGAACCATATAACCACATTTTGGCACCTGCTTGTTTAGTGGGCAGCTTCGGCGCTCCAATAAGATAGGGCCAGTGAAGGTTTATATCCATGGGGTGGTTGGGGTTTATTGCTCACGTAATGCCACCCAGGGACGAGTGAGGCTAGTCACTCTCATCTTAAATGTCATGATCAACTTGCCTAGCCCTGAGTTCCTATGCTCTTCATGGGGCAATGCAGGACTGGATGATGATGATGGTGATTAACAAAGGATGTCAGAACGAAAAGTGTCAACTGGAGAGACAGTTACCTGAAAAACATGGATGGGCTTTGTTACCTGAGGAACATGGTGAGTGCAGAAGAGGCTAGTTCTGTCTGTCTATCTATTGCCAGACGCCTCAATCCCGAACGGGGTGGCCACAAACAAATCGCCTCCATGTCACTGTCCCCTGCCATTTCACTACCACGCTCCCAACTCACACCCCCCTCTCTCATATACCTCTCCACTCCATCCCTCCATCTCATCCTCAGCCTCCACCTCACTCACATACACTCTCCTCGTCAATCTTTCACTCTCCATCCTCTCCACATGCTCAAACCACCTTAACGTGTTTCTCCTAATGCTTCCTATCACGTCCTCAACCACACCACAAAACTCCTTCACTTCCTCATTTGTTAGTCTGTCTCTCCATGTGACTCCACATGCTCCTCTCAAATAACTCATTTCCACTGCTCTCACTCTTGGCTACTGTCCTTCCAACAGGGTCCAAGCTTCACTTCCATATGTCAGAGTTGGTATCACAATACTGTCATGTAACAACTTTTTCACTTCCATGCTCACCTCTCTGTTTCTTATCACTGCTTTCAACGAACCAGCAACCTTCCTTCCCTGCTGTACCCTTTCGAGCACTTCACCCTCCAGACTACCATCCTTACTCATCACACTGCCCAAGTACTTAAATTCACTTACATTCTCCATTTCCTTCCCATCCAATCTCACTGTACACTCACTGGCTTCACTTCTCTCGAAGACCATCACATTACTCTTCCCCACATTCACCTTTAGATTCCGTTTCTTACACACTCTCCCAAACCCATCTACCAAGCCTTGCAGCTCCCCTTCGTCTTCACTCAACAACACAGTATCATCTGCAAACAACAGTACAGGGAGTTTCCAAACACTGCCCTCTCTCACTAGGGCCACTCAAACATCCACTGCCCGACCTTGTATCTCTTTTATAACCCCATCCATATACAGATTGAACAACCATGGAGACATGACACATCCTTGTTTCAATCCAACCTTCAAATGGAAAGATTCACTCAGTTTGCCATCCACACGCACTGCAGCCTTAGCACCCTCATACATACTCTTCACTGCCTTCAACAACTTCCCATCCACTCCATATATTCTTAATACCTTCCACAAACCTTGTCTATCCACCCTGTCATATGCTTTCTCCAGATCCAAGAAGGCTGCATACAACTTCTTGCCCTTCTCTAGAAACTTTTCCACTAAGGATCTAAGAATGAATTCTATGGATAGAATATGAAGCAGATGGAAAAATTAAGGAAACTGCGTTGCCTCTCCTGACCACGAAAGGACTTTCCTTTCATGGGTATTCGCTACGGAACGTGTAAAAAATATTATGCTGAATGATGGTGAGGTCTAACTGTAAGGGGATACATACATATTGGAATGTACAGAACAGAGAAAGCTGAAATTGATGAGCAGGGTCTCAATGAGTGACAGAACTGAGAAGAGTGAGCTGCAAGAAAGATCTTACAAAAAAATTCAAATGCTGCAAATAGACTGAGATAGCTCAAACACAGTGAAAGAAGGGAGAAGAAACATGACCGGCAAAGGAGGATCAAGAGTATGAATGTGATGAGAAGAGTTCTCAGATGCAGAATAAGGTAGATATTGGGTTAAGTCCTGGAAAGAAACCTTTAAGCTAGTGGAATGAGCTGGGAAATGGGTCAAGATTATGACAGAAACAGGTGGTAAGACTGGACACAGTCAGTGGTCATTAAATGTAAATGTGAACTATTGTGGAAATATTGATAAAAACTATAATTACTCACAATCCTGGCCTTCCTATCACTGCCACCTTCAAAGAAATATAAAACATTACACAATGAATCCACTCACTCACGGTACACTGCTTTTGGGTGACCCAAAATTGAGTGATATGTTAATTATTTCCCGTTGACCAGAAAACCATTTACAGTATTATGTTGAGTGATATCCATATAACCAAATGCCAGGTGGTTTAGTGGGCTAAGGCACTCCAACTGGATTGAGCCTGCAAAGGTTAAAATTTGATGAGTTGTTTATTCCTCACATAAAGCTACACAGAAATGAGTAAGGCTGGCCATCCACACCTTAAAGGCTGGGACTAAGTAGCCCAGCCCCAGGCTCCTACATTCCTGATATATATATGTGTATATATATACAGTATATATATATATGCTGTATATATACTGTATTTTATGCCATATAATGTACACCCATGATTTGGCAGGTGATATAAGGAAAAAAAGTTACTGAAGTTTAGAACAAAACCAAGGAGCTTAGGACCTACCTGGAGCCTGAGCTGATACCTTCTTCCCCAACAAGTATAGCCTAGGATATGCTAATCAAGGCTAATCTACGCCAACAGCTTTGGCTAGCATTACTGTATACGTATTTATAGAAGTCTATGATGAAAAAAAAAAAAACAATAAAACTCAGCCACAGTCCAAGGCTAGAGAAACCCATAGGTTTGTTTTGGTCCATCAGCTAACGCTACTGTTTACCTCTGTCAACAAGCACAGACTGCATCTGGTTCAGTTGGTGACTGGGTTCTTTCATATATCACAACAAATTATCGTACTTTCTCACTATTTAAAAAAAAAAAAAAAAATCCTAAAATGACTCTCTTAGGATCGATAATGAGAAGAGGATGATAAGGTTGAAGGTATGAGATTCCGAAATAGCATAAATAAACAAGCAAAGTATGGCTATTGTGTGATGTTTCTGATCGTACCATAGCATAGGCTAGGCCTGTTAGATCTAGCCTAATCAGTCATTGCTAGGCCTATACTCAATTTTTCATTAATACTATGTTCTCATATCTAAATATATACACTGTGTATATATTTTTGTGGCTTCGGATCATATATACATAGTCATACCTGAGTATTCTAGGGGCCACTCTGGTGAACCCACAGACCTAATCCAAACCTGACTTTCATGGTATAGTGCGGTGTGATTTTTGAAGCATTTTTTCTAAAAAAAAGTGCACAATATATGACGAAAAATACATTACATATACAGTATATATATACTGTATATACAGTATAGTAAAAAAGGACTAGATGAAGATGAAAATCATCCATCCATCCTAAGATACAATATAGCAATGTGCTGAAATGAGGCCACTGTGTGAGGGTGGGTTATTGCTTGCAACACATAACATAAGGCTGGCCAATTAAGGTGCTAGTTGAATGGTAAAAAAAAAAAAAAACTTTCTCAACATATTATGTACAATGATGTCATCATCTGCAACCACTGGTTACAATGCTGCCACTACAGAATTAGTTCACCTAGCTAGAATATAATGTAGCCATCACCTTTCTCTACTTCAGTACCAAATATTGTACAAACTACAACTCCCTAACATTCAGTTCTATCCACACTGTGATGAAGACCCTCATACTTTAACACACTTAAACACTCCATTCTTACCACAGACAAACCTACAACATAACCTCAATGAAAGATATCTCAGAGTACCTGGATGAATCGACTGGACTTCTACCATCCATCGGGTTCACATCCTGATGAACCTGGGATCACCAAGAATGAAACTGATAGGGTTAATTAAACTCCAATCATCTAAATAAATAAAATATATATTTTCCTTTGCTTCATAAAAATTTTATGAAATAGGTGCTGATATCTCAATAAGGTAAAGCAAAAAATTATAAAATTGTACAGCCAAATATCAAAGAAAGTTCATCCAAGAAATTAAAGTGTGCAAAAAATGGCAGATATTGGTATGACAGGTTTCCCTTGATGCCGAGAGCAATGGATAAGTGCACTAAGCTTGTTCTTAGCTAAAAAAGCTTCAAAATACCAAACTCAGGTTACAGAACCACTATCTATCTATTGCCAGACGCCTTAATCCCGTAAGGGGTGGCCACAAACAAATCGCCTCCATGTCGCCCTGTCCCCCACCACTTCATTGCCCTGCTCCCAGCTCACACCCCCTTCTCTCATATAACTCTCCACTCCATCCCTCCGTCTCATCCTTGGCCTTCCCCCCCCTCCCCCCCCTCCACCTCACTCACATAATTACATGTGACTGTGAATAATCATCAAATGAAACATAAAATGACTGGATCATGGTGAGTCAAATTACTGAAACAACTGAAGTGAATCTTTCTATATATGCACATAAACTGAAAACTAGCAAAGCTGATTACTAAATATAAAAATATATAAAAATGTAAATATCTTGCAAGCTTACACTATACACATTTTCATCCAAAGTTACAACAGTTATAAATACTTGTAAAATAAACTATTCCAAAAGAAGGGAAATAGCCTATTTTTTACTATATCAACCATCAAGTATTCCACAGAATATTCTATATCATTCAATCATTCATTATCCAATCTTATGCCGCCCCACAGAGGAGCATAGGAGCCCGGGGCTAGGCAAGTTAAACTGAAACAATTTCTTGATATAGAGTATAACTTAATTAATATGGAAAACTTGGTGAATAACTAAGGAGTCCACTTCTATAGAGATAAGTGTTGCAGTGAGACAACCTGAAATTTTTCTGAAAGATATGTTCAAGCACGAGGTAAAGAAACCCTGCATAAAAATGTGCTGCATCTGACAGTCGTACAAGAATAAACCTTTGGCTGCAATAATGTTGGAGGCTTTAGGCTGCAAAAGTTCATTTTTCAAAAGAAATATTATCATTCACGTAAGCAGCACACTTGTGTGGATTATCTTCTTCATTTATTTAAAAAAAGACAAAGAAAAAAGAATATGATGATTAAGAAGAAATGTGAGTAATGTATGCATAAACAGACAAAATAACCGAGTTACTTCTGCCGTGGTCACATCCAATGGAGGATTTCTAGAAGGAAGCAAAGAATCAAGGATAAGGTTTATGATCTATATCCATTACTCAAGGAATTCTGACATGCAATTTTGTACTAATATATCCATATCTATCATTAATATTAATAAAATACTTCTGTAACATCCAGATTACAGATAATTATATCCTTATCAATAATATGCCAATGCTTATACATATCTAAGTAATAAGATGCGTAGTAAACCAGCATATAGAAAAAAAAAAAAAATGCTTGTACAAAACAATGTATGCTCATTTTTTTTATGTAAAAAAAAAAGGAGGGGGGGGATTTGAATGACTGGCATATTTTGGCTTACTACACCCCTTATCACTGAATACAAATTTCTGTTAAAGTATAGTATATATTACAATATTTGGAAATTACAAAGTACCTTAAAAAAAAAAAAAGTACTTTGCACTTATTTTCATTTTCTGGCTAATCACAGTTTTATTCAGCTGGAGATCCCTGCCTGACAAAGGTTGCTAAATAGCCTCATTCAACCCTATATAGGGAGCAACCTCGAGCTCCTGCCGGATATTATTCAGCATGGGACATACATGCAAAAAGTTTATCCTTGCACCTTGGGAGATGTCCTCAGATATGTAAACTTCCCCCAACCCCTTTCTTCATATTCTGTGGGTCTCCTGTCAACCCATTCACCATTTGCAGAGTCACTGAGCAGTAAAAGGTGGC
The DNA here is from genome assembly GCA_018397915.1 of Birgus latro. Classification (NCBI taxonomy): domain Eukaryota; kingdom Metazoa; phylum Arthropoda; class Malacostraca; order Decapoda; family Coenobitidae; genus Birgus; species Birgus latro. Next base: position 14,935 of record JAGKTI010012714.1, read on the forward strand.
CCTCACTGCCTATTAGGTCTCAAGAGACCTGGTTTCTTATATCACTATTTTTAGCAGCAAAACTACCAAAGTAGACTATTATACACTACTTTTACATATTGCCATGGAATGACAATGAAAGCTACAAAGGTGTTCTTGGTATCCATTTGCAAATGAAGGAAATAGTTTTTAATTACATTTATATATTTTATATATTTGTAGGAGGAGGCTGTAGCACAGGCCGAACAGGGCGGTACTCCCGAGGGGAATGGGAATGCTGGTGATAGGGAGAGCTGGAACTCCTGTTTCACTAGCTACCTAACCATCCCCCTTTGCTGACCTTTTCAGTGTGACAGTAACATGGAGAGTAGACCTGCATACTCTCCCAAACATTTCCTCTAACTATCTTATGCACTACACCACATGCGCTTTACATATCACACAACGTATCCCACTACATTACAGGGGTTGACGCCAGCAAGGGCATGCGGCCAGAAAACTTTGCCCCCGCTACCTAGTGGTGGACTTTTGGGGGGAGGCATGACGGGGGTTCTTCCAGCATAGATCATGGGTCCGGGGCGAGATGGGGCTTGAACCTGTGCTAGAGGGTACAGGGCATTGCGGTTCCCAGGCTGACACTTCCGCCCAATGGAGAGGGGCCCGAACCTGGGAGTAGCGCCCCAGGAGGCAGCCCTATCAGTGGGTGTATAATGGTGTGGCAGTTGCAGCAGTCCTGGCAGGGTGCCCCAAGGCCACTACCACAGCCACTGGTAAGCTGGTGGGCTAGGGGTCCCAGATCCATTGCCTGGACCTAGGACTGTGCAATGGGAGGGGCCTGTGGAATGTTTACCCCCCCTTTTATCTTACCGACTATGACTTACAAATATAAGAATCAAAGCAAGCCTGAGGACAGTAAATCACGCAGGGGATTTAGAGTGGGTTCGTGGAGTGTGGGAAGTTTCAGGGGAAAAGCGGAGGAAGTCGTTGAGGCATTCAATAGGAGGTGGGTGGATGTGGCATGTTTGCAGGAAGTCCGGTACAGGAGTGGATCAGCCAGAAAGATTGTTGGGAAGGATTGCTACTATAAGTTGTTTTGGCAGGGGGGAGCTGACAGATATGGGGGTGTGGGTGTGTTGGTTGCGGAGAAATGGGTGGAATATGTTATGAATGTTATGAGAGTAAGTGATAGGATATTAGTAGTGAAAATTTTGATCAGTAGGAAAATGATTGCAATTATATCAGCATATGCTCCACAGGCAGGATTGGATGACACAAAGAAGGATATATTTTGGGATGATTTAATACATGTAGCAGGTGGTATGGGCGATGATGAGGCGGTGGTTCTGGGAGGGGATTTATATGGTCATGTGGGTGAAGCAGCTCAAGGTTATGAAGGAGTCCATGGGGGATGTGCATATGGTGTGAGGAATGTGGAGGGGGAAAGAATACTCGAGTTTGGGGAGGCTATGGACATGATTGTGTGCAACACATATTTTAGAAAAAGAATGAATTGTTTGATTACGTACGAGTCCGGGGGAAATAGCAGTCAGGTAGATTATTTTCTGGTCAGGAGGGTTGATAGGAGGTTAGTGAGGGATGTTAAAGTTATAGGAAGTAAGGAGTGTGTGCAGCAGCACAAACTGTTGATTTGTGACATGGTGCTTAAAGAATGAGTGATGAGAAGGAGGACATATGTACTACCTAGGAGGAAAATATGGAAGCTGGGAAACCAATCAGTAAGGGATGCCTTTAGTGAGATGAGGAGAGTGGTGGTTGAACAAGGAGCCATAGATAAAGGCATTAATGAACAGTATAGAGCCCTTAAGAACAACCTCTTGAGAGTTACCAATGCAATATGTGGTTGGACAAGAGGCTCACCAAGACATAAAGTAACTTGGTGGTGAGATGAGGGTGCAGAAGCCAAAGTTAAGGAGAAAAGAAGGCTTTTCCGGGAATGGAAGAAGGGTGGTAACTGGGAGGAGTACTTAGCTGCCAAGCGTAGGGCTAGAAGAGAGGTATACAGGGCGAAGTCTGAGTCACAGAGAATTTTACCTGATAATCTAAATCATGGGGAAAGGAAAAATACGATTTTTTGGGTGGCAAATCAGGTGAAGACGGATAATCAGGACATTGTAGGTGAGCAGTGTGTGAAGAATGATGAAGGAAGGGTAGTGGTGAACAGTGGGGATATTAAAAAATGCATGGAGAGAGCATTATAGCCGGATGTTGAATGACGAATTTGACCGGGATAGGGAAGGTTTGGAGCCAGGAGATCCAGTGTTAAGCCCTTGGCCTTTGATTAGCACTGCTACTGTGAATAAGGCAATTGGCAGGATGCGGGTGGGGAACGCAGCAGGTGTGTCTGGGTTGACTGCTGAAATGTTGAAGGCCTCAGGAGATACTGGAGTGAGGTTAGTCATTGACCTGATAAATATGATTACATATGAGTGTGTTGTCCCAGATGATTGGCTGAAGAGTGTAATTGTAAATGTGTACAAAGGGAAGGGTGATGCCCTGGAAAGGGGAAATTACAGAGGTATAAAGCTCTTAGATCAGATAATGAAAGTAATGGAGAGAGTTCTAGAAAGTATGATTAAAGAACGAGTGAATACTGATGAGATGCAGTTTGGGTTTATGCCAGGCAGGGGGACCACTGATGCCATATTCACTGTTCGACAGCTTAAGGAAAAATATATTGGAAAGAAAAGGGAATTGAATTTTGTTGATTTGGAAAATGCCTTTGACAGAGTCCCTAGAGAGGTGGTGAAGTGGGCAATGAGAAAGCTAGGGTTCGAAGAGTGGCTGGTTAGAGCGGTTATGGCCATGTATGTGTGTGCTCGCACCCAGGTAAGAGTGAATGGAGTTTTGAGTGATGAGTTTTCCGTGAATGCTGGTTTGCATCAGGGGTCAGTTTTGAGTCCCTTGTTGTTTATCGTGGTACTTGAAGCTCTCTCACGTGACTTCAGAGATGGACTCTCGTGGGAGATGTAGTATGCTGATGATTTGGTGTTGATTCGTTTTCGTTTTTGAATGCTCCAACATGCTTGCATGTGTCGGCCTTGGTCACCTAATGGCGGCTCTCCACGCTGCTCGATCTCTGGCAGCCTCTCTATTCAGTCCCTTAACCCTTAAGTCACATTTAATGACCTCGTCCCATGCCTTTCTCAGTCTACCCCTCCCCCAATATTAACACTTCTCACCCTCTGTACCCAATTATCATCCCCCATCCTCTCCACATGTCCAAACCACCTCAGCCTACCTCTCCTCATCACAACACCAATACACTCTAGTCCCATCCTACCTCTCAACTCTTCTATCGTAAACCCAGCCCCCCCAGGCCTTGCACGCAGGGACGCACTGCACATCCACCTAATCATTGTCATTTCTGTACGTTTAAACCTGCGAATATCCTCTTCCTTTACTGCCCAGGTCTCACTACCATACAGCATCACACTCTTAACACATGCTGCATACAAATATTGCAGAGAATGAAAAGGAGGCAGAGGAAAGATTTAAGAAATGAAGAGATGATATGGGGCACAAGGGCTTAAGGGTAAATGCAGATAAAACAAAAGTGATGATATCTAGGGCTGGTGGCAGTACAATCTGAGGAGAGGGAGAGTGGCCATGTACAGTTTGCCACAAAGGTGTGGGAAGTAATTCCATCTTGTGCAGTGTTTGTGATACATGGGTGCATAAGAGATGTAGTGGTATTAGAGGCAGACTGCGAGATAATGCTGATTTTATGTGTGCGGCGTGTCGGGGAGAGCAGGTGGAGATTGTTAGGCGTGAAAGGATTGAACATGCTGGTGAGTCTCTTGAGTGTGTGGAAGAGTTTTGTTATTTGGGAGACATGTTATGTGCTCGAGGTGGGGCTAGAGCTAGCTTGGTTGCTAGGGTGAGAAGTGGTTGGAAGAAGTTCAGGGAGCTGTTGCCTCTCCTGACATTGAGAGGACTCTCCTTATGTGCTAAGAGGTCTTTGTATGCAGCATGTGTTAGGAGTGTGATGCTGTATGGTAGTGAGACCTGGGCAGTAAAGGAAGAGGATATTTGCAGGCTTAGACATACAGAAATGACAATGATTAGGTGGATGTGCAGTTTATCCCCGAGTGAAAGGCCTGGGGGGGCTGGGTTTACGATGGAAGAGTTGAAAGGTAGGATGAGACTGGAGTGTATTGGTGTTGTGATGAGGAGAGGTAGGCTGAGGTGGTTTGGACATGTGGAGAGGATGGGTGATGATAATTGGGTGCAGAGGGTGAGAAGTGTTAATACTGGGGGAGGGGTTGGGAGGAGTAGACCGAGAAAGACATGGGACGAGGTCATTAAGTGTGACCTCAGAATTATGGGATTGAACAGGGAGGCTGCCGAAGATCGAGCAGCATGGAGAACCACCATTAGGTGACCAAGGCCGACGCATGCAAGCATCTTGGAGCCTTCAAAAACGAAACGATATATATATACATATATGTATGTATACATATATTCATTCATTATCCAATCCTATGTCGCCCCATAGAGAAGCGCAGAAGCCCGGGGCTAGGCAAGTTGGTCCTGACATTTAAGATGAGAGTGACCAGCCTCACTCATCCCTGAGTGGCATTACGTGAGCAATAAACCCCAAGCACCCCTTGGATATAAACCTTCACCAGCTCAATCCAATTGGAGCGCTGTAATTACCCACTAAACCACTAGGCGCCAAAATTTGGTTATATGGTTACCACCCAGCGTAGTAAATGGTTTCCTGGTGTACAGGAAACCATTTGGCTTGTCACTCAGTGTAGTCACCTACAGGCAGAAGGACAAGAAAAGAATGAAGGCAAGAAAGACAGAAGAGGGAGTGTAAAGTCACCTGTAGGCAGAAGGACAAGGAAAGAATGAAGGAAAGAAAGACAGAAGAGGATTGAAGGAAAGAAGGATGGAGGAGAGGAAAGGGCAGACACCCGAGAGCAGCACTACATTGAGTGAGTGGATGGTGAGTGCCCCCACCTACCACAAATACCCCACCTACCACAACTTACATACATATATATATATATATATATATATATATAGGATATATATATATATATATTATATACAGTAAAACCTCGATATAACGGACTTCAGTAGACCGGAATTCTCTTTTATCGGACTCGAGGAGCTACCGGACTAAATTCCTATATATTGGAAAAAGTCCGATAAAGCCAGAAGCAGTCCGGACTGCCTGACCACTTCAGCTATGTTCACCATAATAAGGTAAATAAAAGACATGTTTATCAGTGTACAGTACAGTATTATTATACCATTTGATTAATGTAGTGAAGGTATAACATAGTACAGTACTGCAATGGTAGTGAAAACAGTTTAAAAACCAGTGGTGCAATCCGGACTAATGTCTGATGGAAAAAGTCCGGATTAGCAGGGGAAAGTCCGAATGTCGCTTTTATCGGAATTTCGCATTTTTCGGAATGGTTAGGGCCCCAATTAGTCCGTTATATTGAGGTCTTACTGTAAATCACTCCTTTCTTAAGGAAAGGCAAAAATTTTAAGACGAGTGAAAATCACAAAACTGACTGGGGAGTAAGGGTTAACAGTTATCACAAATTATAATTACCACTCACTTGATGTAGTGCTGCCTACTTCTTCCTTAGCCTTTATCATTCTTTTTCTGTGACTGCCCTCCTTTCTTCCTATTTCTCCTATATTTCCTGTCACTTCTTACTGCTTTTCTTTCCTTTACAGGTGGCATTACATTGAGTGACAAGCCAAATGGTTTCCTGTAAGCCAAGAAACCATTTACAACGCTGGGTGGTAACCATATAAGCAAACCATAAGTGCTCCCTATGTGTCAACAAGTGGGTTGGTGGAGGGTTAGTGCCCCTCCCCGTAAAATAAATAACTCAAAGTCAAATGGCCACCCCTTACGGGATTATGGTGTCTGGCAATAGATAGATAGATAGATAGATAATTACCTTAACACTACAAATGTTTACTAACCAGAAAGCACGTGTCGACAGAATGATCCAAACAGCATCATAATTAATGACTTACGAGCATTTTCTCATATATCTTAACTAAAGAATCTGCCATGATGGAAACTCATTTTGAGATAAGCTTCAAAGTACGTACCTCAAGTTTCAGAAGCTGCGGTGAAGATAAAATATATAACTATTACCAGTAAAAATGAGGCCTGTGATCATCCATATTATTAGAGCAACTTAAATTTTTAAAATGAAACCTTTTCTACTGTATATGCTTTAATATAAACATATAGTAAACTGATTAACTGAAAATGAGATAAGATGATCCCATCACTCAGGGTTCTTATTTAAGGTATAACTATCTTTTTTAATAACATGAAAACTCTACTTACATAGTATGAGTAAATGCAATATTATAGTAATCTGTCTGAAGCAATTTCTATTTAATAATCTGAAAATGATAAACAAAAAAACAAAAAACAAAATAAATAAAATCAAAATAAAATAATCTGCTCTTATCTGATGTTTTCTAATGAGGCTTCCAATTAACTTCATGAAGTAATACAATACACAGTAAATATATTTGCATCCAACGTTTGAAATGCTTCATACCCTCAAATGTTTTAACAATGTACAATGGTGTTCATGCAGTTGTCAGCCTCAACTCTAACTTAAACTCTTCAGTATGCTGTCTAATTATACTGAATTATTATTAATCATTATTATCTGGTGATTTTATTAAACTTACACAAGAACTATTCAACTTAACTGGGAGTGTTAGATATAATTTTTATTAACCTACTATACGAGAACAGAAGGTGTCAAATAGTAATAAAATATTAATGATCACTGGCATGTTAGAAAACTATAAAACTGAAACAATGGTGCTGCATTAGCTTTACATTAAAATTTCAAGCTGCAACAACATTATGAAGTAGGTTACTTTCTCCTTTGCAGCAGAGTCCTGTCTTACCTCAATGGACTGTGAGCACTTCTGTGACTTACTCTTTCCACAACCTAGTACAGTGCTTTTGTTCTAGGACAAACATAAGAGATACAAAATGAGACCTGGATGCACTTGCTCCTTTGTACTGTCTACATCATATACATGAATGCTACCTTCACTAAAACTAGAATCTACACCAACACCATTTGCTCTGCATCCTACAAATTTATTTAAACCATAAGTACCTGATGCTGATATAATCACTTCAAGTCACAATCAAGAAGGTTTCTTCAACTTCACTGAAGTGGCTGTTAAGGTGAGATGCCCAGTCATTAAATGACTTCTCCTGAAATGAATGAGCAAACATTAATGCAGTAGCTAACATTATACATAAAATACTAACATTATACATAAAATACTGACTTTTTACTATATTATACCATATTTTACTATCAAGTAAATACCTAATCTCTATCTATCTATTATCATCCAGATCTCCTTTCCCACCCTAGGGCAGGGTGAGGAGTAGCAATGTCCAGACAGCTGGGGGGGTGGAGGGGGGGTGTCATTATAGGAGGCAGCAGTTACCACAGCTTTTTTTTCCCAGTCAGAGTGGATTAGGATGCTGTCCAGTGAAAACAAGTGCTTTTCTATAAAGTTAACTTCCTGGTACTGTACAATGAACTGTACATTTTTTTTTTATCTACACTGAAACACTGGCTAAGTTCATAACTCTTTAGAAGTAAAAGGAGTTACAGAGTAAATAAATGCATGTGTATGGGAAGACAGTTCCGGAAGACTGGCTGCACATTGCGACTATGTAGGAGTAGGAAGCGAATGGTGGTGCAAGGGATAGAGAGAATTACAGAGGGATGAAGCTGCTTGATCTGACATGGTAAGTTATGGAAAGGGTCTGTGTTGACATAAGAAAATGTGAGTATAGGCCTACATGAAATGCTGTCTGGTATTATTGCAGGCAGAGGCATGACTGATGCAATCTTCTTTGTCCATGAGCTACAACATAAACACTGTACCTCAAAAAGAGAAGCAAGCTGTACTATGTTACATACTTGGTGACTAAGAGAAGGCATCTGAAAGAGTTATGAGGGTGATCATAAGATGGGCAATCAGAAAGCTATGTACTGACGAATGCACTTTCAAGCTGGTGATGAAATTATATGAAGGGTTTACTACAACTACAAACAGTGGAGTGTTAAGCAAGGGATTCTTTGCCAGTGCTAAGCTGCAACAGTGTTTCAAGTTGAGCCCATTGCTCTTTATCTTGGAACTTGAGACAGTCAATAATAAATCCATCCATCCACGCATCACCTAATCCTGTGTTGCCTCATGGAAATGTAGAAGCCCAGGGCTAGGCAAGTTGGCCTTGACATTTAAGATGAGAGTGACCACCCTCACTCATCCCCAGGTGGCATTACGTGAGCAATAAATCCCAACCATCCCTTGGGTATGAACATGCACAGGCTCAATCCAATTGGAGCACCTTAACCCCCATCCGCCAGGTAACATTTATTCAATTCACAACCTGGCTTCCACAAGGCTGCCGGGTAGCAGCTATACACTGAGTGTCTTCCAGCCACCATTTCATCTCACTACCAAAGGGTAGGGAGAGAGTCCCTCCATAACACACAGGTGAAAGTCAGTCAGTCCCATGCACTGCCAGGTGTACTAACGATGTCTTCAGGTTCCTATTTGTCTGAGTCTGTCCATGCGGCCTGTAGCCAATTGCAACATTCACCCCTGCCAAGCCTCTTTCCAAGGATACTAGAAAAGAGCTCAGTGATAGTGCCATAAGGCATGCCTTGAATGCAACAGTGTCTAGTTTATCTAGTAGTGGAGAAGGTATCACGTTAGGAGCAAAGCCATAGTCAGTGCCGCAGAGTGATGCACGAACACATCTTGCTCTCTCAACGAAAATTAGTTCTCTCCCTCACATCATTACTACAGACCTGGGGATACTTTTATTCACAAGGGGAAGAGTTGATGAGTAATATGGTCTTTAATTTGTTTTCCTATGTGCTATACTTTCTGAGATATTAATGTTTGAAAACAAGCAATTTCCGGGAAATTGCCCGTAATGAAATGACGACTGCGTTAAAAATAACCTGGTGCTTGGGGATAAATTACTCACTAAACCACCAGGTGCCACAGTTTGCTTACATGGCTACCACCCAGCATAGTAGATGCTTTCTTGGTGTACAAGAAACCATTTGGCTTGTCACTCACTAAAGAGTCACCCATGGACAGAAAGAAGAGGAAGGAATGAAGGAAAGAAAGACAAAAGACAGAAGAAAAGAAGGATGGAAGAGAGGAAGGGGCAGTCACCAAAGAGCAGCACTACATCGAGTGAG
>JAGKTI010012715.1:0-24178 GCA_018397915.1 Birgus latro
ATATACATAAATATATGTATGTGTTCATGTGTGCGCACACTTTTAATAGAAGAGTTTTCATTCTTCTCTTACAAAAAAATAAACAAAAACTTTTCTGGGCCACTGCTTTCCCGTAATTTTCTTTCACGTAATAAGAAACTGTAGTCAGGAAACTTACTAAATATACAGACTTCCCAGGCACAAGAAACAAAAGAGAGCAGGGTCCAGAAAGTGATGGCTAGTGATCCTGCCATCGTGAAGCCGAAATATTCCGCTGGGAATTCTGTGGCTCCATCAGATATAACAAAACCACCGGGATGTGCCTCAGCACAATGCTTTGTTCCACTATTATAACGTCATAGCTCCTTTTGTTCACGCGTCATGATCGTAAAATATCACCCACTGATCATCTTTGATAAGAATGATAAGTCACTTATGTGATTCTCTGTTCACTCAGTCCGAGAATAATATCCACAAAAGATGTCATGGACCGGTTCATGAAAAGGACGCATTGTATTGCATAACATTCCAATAATAATTCATAATAATGACTCACCAATAGAGGAAATCGGGGTCACCGCATCACCTGTTTACGTTTAGGTAAACAAACACCCACCCACCCACACACACACACACACACACACACACATTGTGATGAAACAAGAATATATTCTGGATGATTTTATTATGAACGATATGTGTTATACTAATGAAAGGGCTACTAGGGAAATCAGACTGCAGTGTCTGTCTTCGAATGCATTACCACACTTGTTTCAGATATCATAATTTTTCATTTAAAATAGTGAGGTGTATTATCCTTCCTATGAATTACTCTGGATAGGATAACCCTACATTCATGACCCTATATTGAATGGACTTCAACCTGTCCCGTTCCGTCCCGACCTATTTCCAACCTCCGATACCCCCCAGTCCCGAGCAATTTTGGGATTTTTTTTTTTTTTGGCTCAAACCTTCGCTTTAGGTGAGAAACATCGAGAATTCACAGAGAAATCGTCCATCTGAGGCTATAAATGGTGCTACAGGTGATGAGTCAGCCTTACATTTTGCCTATTTCTCAGGGTACCTGCCTAAAGAAAACGAGCTATGGAAGGGTTAACTAATTCAAGCCACTTTAAATTACGTATTTATTCATTTATTTGGTACGAATTTTTGTGTAGTACAAGACTATATTGGTTTTCACACATTTATATAGGCAATAGAAACATTGTTCAGTCACCAAACACATCCACATATGGCACCTTCCTTTATGACATTACCACCTCATCACTTCTGTTTGTTTCTTGCTCTACCTTCTTCATTTCTTTGTCCTCAACCTCAGGAATCACTTTCACCGTGAATTTCGTCATTGGAGAGACCGTGGGGCAACATGTCTTTAATGGCCAGGTCACTGCTAACAAGTGAATTGCCAAGTGTGGGGGGGAGGGAGGGTCAGGTGGGGCCAGGCAGTATCCTCACTTGAAAGCAGATAGAAGAAGGTATCCCACATATGCCTACCAATAATCACCCATGAAACTTGAAAACTGTGCAAATTATGACCCTTGCAATTGCGCGGCGTACCCATACGTCAATGGGTCTACCTGTGACAAAACGTTGCAACATACCCATACGTCGATGGGACGCCTCGGGTTAAACATAGCCTATGCCTGTGATGATCATCATGAGAGAAAGAGAAAGAGAGAAAGAGAGAGAATATCATATTATTTTTCTTCTTGTTTACAATCCCTTCACTTCGTCAGTTACCAAGCCTTCGGCACCGTGTTAGTTAGGAGGGAGAGTAACGTTCAACTGTGTGGTGCAAACAAAAGACATGAACACTGACATAATGTAGCACACTGCCCAGCGTATGCAGTGAATATCGTAGACAGCCATGGTAGATTATTTTATGATTACGAAATATTAGAAAATAAATCTATATAACAACTATATGCAGGTAATAATCTTAGTCGAAAGACAATAAAGGTAAACAAACACTAATCAATTACCTAGCAACTTAATAGTAGTGGAACAATTAGAAAAGTAAAATTGAATGATAAAACAGAATATCTCATACAGTGTATTGACTTTAACCCAAATGACCGATAAACGATGACAAATTTCTTTCCCCCTGCATCTCCCAGTGTTATCTAAACTGTACGCTTCCCACCAACACGTCACACCAACTCGACTCCACTTCTCTGTTCACATTATAAAATAGATAATGTCGTGTGATGCGCTGCACTCAAGACCTTGATATGTTTTCATTCATAAATTCTCTCACAAACTGTACTGTTGTGAACAAAAATATTGGAAAGCCAATCCAATAAATAACGCGAAAACGAACATTGTCTGTCGAAACCCTGTGAGACGATCAGAGCATAACAAACATTCCAGAATACTGTCCAAGGAATTCATAATTTTGAAGCTAAAAAGTGTACCGATAATCTTGTCTGCAGCTGTACGAGAACGAAGAGTGTTAGGACTGGGTGAGTCAAGTCTGAACCTTGACCTCTACTGAAATTAGTCAAATTTTAAATGTGAGTGTATCAGGCTCTATGTCAATTTATCATGTAGATAATTCACTGTGTGAAAAAATAACTCGGTATCGACTCCCCCAAAGTCTTGCACACTTCTATTTTTTTTTTTTTTCCCTGTGTCCGACTCTGGGCAAAGGCTTCCAGTCCTATCCCCAGGGCAAATCTCCAAGCCGAGTAGTCCTCCTACATCCCCAAATGTCACCACTTCGACGCTAACACCCACCTCCAGTATTAAATACATGCCAAGGCTGTCTCATAAAGAACTGGTGTATTGGTATTAGCGGGGTCGTTTTTACATGTCGGCGGGTCTTCTGGTAGATCAGTAAAGTCTACTTTTAATGAAATTCAAATACATAAACTATTCCCTGCCCCAGCAGGGATTTGAACTCGGGTCAGTTAGGACAGCAGGCAACCCCACTTCCGATTGAGTCACCGCCTCCCTACATCCAATCGTTCAATATACCTGCGAATGGTTATTTATTCATCTAGCTGAGCCACCGTTTAACTGTATATTACTTTACTTTTGAAAATTTTTCAGTAAGGCAAACACTAACGCGATACTTATACAGAGTCGTTATGACATTTCACTTACAATATTATCATCTACATTAAACCTTTCTATCACATCTTTTTCATGCCCGAAACTCCCGAAGCGAGAAAAGGTGTTATGTGTTGGTGTGTGTGTGTGTGTGTGTGTGTGAAATAACTTCAACAATTCATATCCTATTGTACACAAATTTGGTGGAAGGCTTGAGGGCTAGACAACGAGTAAACCTATTACTTTTGAGAATAGTAGGTTAAAGGTTAAGGTCAAGGGGTAGGTCAAAGGATAACCTAGTAAAATCAATTACATTTGTACTCCAGTTTATAATAAACTTCGGGGAAGTTTAATGAAGAGAAAGAAATGAGCGATTTCTGAGGACACATCAGTCAAAAATCAAGGTCACAAGGCGAGGTGAAAGCTCAACCCGTTTGTCAGTGATTGAAGAAAAAAAAAAACAGTTTTGAACTTATTTGGATCCAGTTTGCTTGATGAACTGTGAATCACCTTGAAGTATGATCTATTAATTATTTTTTAAGAACAATAGGTCAATGGCGAAGATCACATGGCAGGGTCAACCGAAACAGTTCTTATCCAGTGTAGACTAAACTTTTTGGAAGGGTTCAATAAAAAACAAGGATAGAGACATTCGATTCTTAGAACAACAAAATAAAGTTCAAGGTCACTGGTCAAAGTGATTTGAACCAAAATTGGTGGAAATGTTAAGGGTTAGAGAAGAATGAAATCATTCGATCTTCAGAACTATTTGTCGAAGGTCAAAGTCACAGGGCAAAGAAAAATAATCGGCCCCTAGATTGCGGGTGTTGTACTCACTGATTGCTTTTTCTTCGTTATTAATATTTCAGTTTGGTAAAATAACATTCACAAACAGAACACCAGTTTATTATAGCACACTACAACTATCAGATAAGTAAATAATTAGCTATAAATAAATTATATTCCTAACACATACACACACACGTGAAAATAAAACAGTGGTGTTATACCCACATGAATATCCTGCAGCTCTCTCTGACATTGTTGCAACAGGTATGCACAAATATACAGTATACTCTGTGTGTGTGTGTGTGTGTTTGGAATATTATTTATTTATAGCTAATTATTTTAATAAGATTATTCATAGACATATACCACAATATTAAAATACCTGCTGCATTAATTGATAGACTACCTACTCACTCAGCACCCCTGCCAGCGTGACATTTCGCGGGGACTAAGTTACGCTCGACTTGCTGCTCCTTCAAGACACCGTAACCTCTTGCTGTTGATAGGTGAGGACGAAAACATAGGTGCCGACGAAGTCACTACTAAACAAGAATTGGTGCCGAGACACAGTAAACCCGTCCCCGGCAGTCATTTTACTCCTGACGTATAAACACAACAGGATATCTAGTCAAAGATGTCACATATCAAATTTGATGTAAATTTTGTGAAAATTGACGATTTTATGCCCATTTTAAATATTAGGCCATACCCACCTGACACTGGCTCCCGTTCCGCTAACTGGGGGATGACCCTCCTGATGTAATGGGGCATGTTTCGGAATGCAGACTTGAAAGACGCATCTTGGTATGACGAACCTGAAAGGAGTTATGGAAAAAAAACGATTTTTACTCGTCCCCATCTTTTTTAATTTTGGGGGGGGTCTACAGCCTAGGCCTTGGCCCAGTTTGGCTAAATATTTAGTCAGGTGATCAGAAGGTCATAGTCCATCATCCCTATAATTTTAGCCAAAATCGCAATAGTAGTTTTCGCATAAAGTTATTAACATACTGACAGACAAACAAACAAACGAATAAACAAACAGTCAAACCGTGTGAAAACAATACTCGTCCCCGAGCCCCTCCGGGGCGGGGACAGGTAAGGAAGGAAAGGTGAGATAGGAGTAAGAGACAGGGATGCCAGAAATCACCGTGTACCACCTCTGATGCCTAGACCAACTGTTCCCACACTCATCCTCAACTCCACCTGTGGACCAATCTGACACGATAATATTTGTTGAAGCAACGCTGTGATCGGACCTGCAGCCCCTGCTTGTTGTCATAACGTATAGAATCCGCACCTGATGACTAATTTTGTATTTTATCGAAAGTCTTTATCCATTAATTCTCCCACTCAAAGCTGAGGATCCGTGCAACGGGCTTACTAGCCCAGAAAGGCGATATATCCACGGGAAGGCGACGCAGGCTGTCACACATAGTGAAAACACAAAACTCAAGCAGTGCACTCTGCCCACATTGATATGCAGCCCCTCACACCACAACACAGTTACTCACATCATGCAACACACTATCACAACACAGACAGTCCTTCGACACAGCCTCGGCAAAAGATCTCTACGAGTGACTTGTAAAAGAAGTCGCTTTCCTGCGGCACTAGAGTCACGTCCACCTGAGCCTGAGTAGTTTCTTCATGTATTCAACATAGTCAACGCTGAAACTGTTTTTCTCACTCTATTTTTCTCTCTGACTGTCACCTCCAACTTTTTAAAACAACCTATTACTGCCCAGGGTTGTTGCAGGTAAGAATCATCCCGGAAGGGTGCCTGGCTTACCACTCTTCTCTTACCAGCTCATAGTAGCAAAGCTTTTAGACCCAGACCTCGGGGAACCCTCCTTGTTTATTAAATGAAAAAATCAAGTTCCCACGAAGAGACTATGGACACAAATGAGTCCACCGCAACTTGTCCAGGCATCTCTAAATGAACCGAACTTGACTATTGCTTTCTTTTGTGTAGCTTTTCCGGTGTAGGGAAACTGTTTCTACAGTCCTCCGGTCCTTGGGCCTGTTTGCATTAAAAATTCCAATGGAAATAATGCCTAGGTAAACTCTTTCGCCTTTGTATGTCAACTTGTACCTTTCCTTCTTGCTGGAAGTTTGCTCTCATTCAGCCAGTCCCAAAGAAGGGTGACGATTCCCATCCCTCTAACTATCGTCCAATTGCTTTAACATCCTGTGTTTCAAAAGTGTTTGAGTCTATTATTAACAGAAAAATTTTAAAGCATCTTTTCACAACCTTCTTTCTGATCGTCAGTATGGGTTCCGTCAGGGACGCTCCACTTGCGATCTTCTCACCTACCTTTCGGACTCCTGGTCATCCTCCTTTCGGGACTTTGGCGAACGCTTTGCCATTGCACTTGACATCTCAAAGGCTTTCGATCGAGTCTGGCATAAATCTTTAATTTCTAAACTGCCCTCCTACGGTTTCTATCCTTCTATCTGTGCCTTCACCTCTAGCTTCCTTTCTGGTCGTTCTATAGCTGCTGTTGTAGACGGTCATCACTCTTCTCCTAGATCTATCAACAGTGGTGTTCCTCAGGGTTCTGTCCTATCACCAACTCTCTTCCTTTTATTTATCAATGACCTTCTAAGCTGTACCTCTAACCCTATCCACTCGTACGCTGATGATTCCACTCTTCACCTTTCCTTTCGGTTCCCGCAACGTCCGTCTCAGCAGTTACTTCAGCAAATAAGGGATGAGGCTATGGAACACTTAATGTCTGACTTGGCTCGTATCTTTGACTGGGGTAAAAATAATCTTGTTGTTTTTAATGCATCAAAGACTCAATTCTTACACCTATCAAACCACCAGAATCTTCCACAGGAGTACCCACTAATGTTTAATAATGTACAGCTCGCTCCTGCATCATCCTTAAACATGCTTGGGGTTTCATTCACTAGGGATTTATCTTGGAAGGAACATATTACATCTCTTGTGAAATCTGCTTCCAAGAGATTAGGTGTGCTAAGCCGACTCCGAACCTTCTTTACCCCTGCACAGTTGTTGACTTTGTACACGGGTTTTATTCACCCCTGTTTAGAGTTCACCTCTCATGTGTGGGGAGGCTCCCCACCTGCAGCTCTTCTCAATAGGGTGGAGTCAAAGGCTTTTCGTCTCATTAACTCTCCTCCTCTTACTGGCTCCCTTCAACCTCTGTCTCTTCGCCGCACTGTCGCATCTTTATCTCTTTTCTATCGCTACTTCAATGGCTACTGTTCTTCTGAACTGTCTGCTTGCATCCCTCCACTTCTACGACGGGCACGTAGCACCCGTCTAGCTACAACCTCTCATTCCTTTTCTGTCCATCTCTCTAATGCAAGAGTTAACCGTTATTCCCAGTCCTTCATTTATGCAACCGGTCAGCTCTGGAACTGTCTTCCTCTGTCTGTATTTCCTACTTCCTATGATCTCCAATCCTTCAAACGCAGTGTCCAGGCATCTCGAAATGAACAATGGATCTTGAATTTGGCTCTCTTTTTGTATTGTTTTTGTTTGTTCTTAGAAGGAACAGTTTGCGGGGCCACGGCCTTTGGTTCCTTCTTCCTTGCATAAAAAAAAATAAAGAAATAAAAAAAGACTTTCTCCTCCAATTCTACCTTAGACGATTTCGGTGCTGTTCCTCCATCACTTCCCCCCTCTGACTTCCTTATGGCTGACATTAAACTTTTTTCAGCTGATGTATTTTCAGCCATCACTGGCCTAAATGCTAACAAGGCATATGGGCCTGATGGGGTCCCTCCAGTTGTCCTCAAGAGCTGTGCTTCTGTGCTTACATCCTGCCTAGTAAACTCTTTCCCCTTTGTTTTTCAACTTTTACCTTTCCTTCTTGTTGCATCCAATCACAGCAAATCTCTTATTTTCCTCTTTCCATCTTGTCCTTTGCCTGTCTTTTCCTTTCTTATCCATCTGTGAGTTGCCGATCATTTACCCTAATTATCCATGTGTTCTGTGAAGGATGTGACCTGCTCAAATCCATTTCTGCTTTCTGATAATAGTGATTATGTAGTTTACTTTCGTCTGCTCCCCTTTCCAGAGGGCCTGTAAGAAATCGTTGCATGTGATTCTTCGCATAGTCCTGTTCATTTTTCATTGAGCATTGCTAAGTTTTTAAATTTTGTTTAGCTCCAGGATTCTTATCCATATGTTAGAATAGGAAGAGCTCACTGATTACTCAGCCCGGCATCGTGGAAAAATAAAATATGCTGATTTGATTAAAAGTATTGATCTTATAGACTAATTAGCCCATAGACTAATTAGTCGGCGTGCAGGTATTGCACACATTGACTGCTCCTTCTTGCAAATATATGTTCTTATCCATAATCATTCATATCTAGTTTACCATGTGAATGAGTTTGGCTTAGCATGTAAGAATGTATATGCGAGCAAGATGGCTGTAAGAAGAGAGACATGAAATGGATTATACAGTAGTGTACGTACAAGTTCTTATAACCGAGTTATTACAACTGAGTGGGCAAAAGTGTATGCCAGTAACCAGTTTTTGACGGGTATTAATGCAACAGTTGTAACCACTGGACATGGTTATCTTGCATGTGACAAAGTGAATCTGTCGGTGAGGCTGAAAGAACACACACGATTTCGTTGTGTTATCACATATAACAGTCAAAACCCAGGGCCACGTCATCCGCTTTGCAGGTATTTGCAACTTGTGGTCTTGTTGTGCCGCGGCAACGAAATTCTCCTCAATCGTCTTCCATTAAAAAAAGAATGAGGAATGTGGGACCGTCCAGAATATACTGTAAATGGAAGTTTTGTCCCCATTTCGGTCCCTAATTATAAAAAGGACCGACTTGCTCAGTCACGGTCCTAAAAATAATGACATGCCCATCTATGATGACTCGATGAATTAGCCTACAAATTAATGCGAGTTTTTTTTCCCTCCAGTCCAGTTCATGACCCGGAAACAGTAATGTTGGGACGTATTTTGGGTGATGTCTAGGGTGATTATGTTAGTGATGATGGTAATAAGTTGGTGGTTGTGGTGATGATGGTGATTATAATGATAGTAGTGATGATGATGCTAGCGATGATGGTGATGATGATTGTATTGCTGATGCTGGTGGTGGTGATGGTAATACTGATGGTTGAGGTGATGGATGTGGTAATGTTAGTCACAGTGGTGGTGGTTGAGGGACGTTTGTATAACCAGACAATTAATTCGCCCACTTATATCGGTGCCACAACGGGGAGGCTTTCCTCCAACTGATCCTGTCAATCGCAGCTGAGTCGAACAAAGTTTGATTTTGTTCTTTTTGTAAAGGAAAACACATTTAGTGTGTCAAAACTGAGGGAGATAAAAATAGTGTCAACAGGAATTGGATTTGGTGGTGATGAAAGGCGCGGGTGATAGTGCCACAGAGGCAAGGGAAAGGAAATTGAATCAAAGCGAGGCCTACCAACACCTACACGGATACAACGTTAAGAGGGGTGGCAAAAAATAGATAGACAGGTAAGTAGATAGATACATGTTGTCGGAGTTATGATAATATGGACAATGTAGGGTCGTACCAACACCCACATTCATACAACAACACGAGAGAGAGAGAGAGAGAGAGAGAGAGAGAGAGAGAGAGAGAGAGAGAGAGAGAGAGAGAGAGAGAGAGAGAGAGAGAGAGAGAGAGAGAGAGAGAAGCTGAAGATCAGATTCATCTCTTTTTTGATATTCTCTGGCTTCATACCAAGCTCTCAGGAAAGGAATGACAATGGGTATTATTCAAGAGGGGGCAACGTTCGCACTCGTGATTAAATAATAAAACATAACATCGTCATTGCAAGTCGTGTTCTAATTTACACTGGAGCGTTCATCGCTACATCATCTTAATGGTGTATATACTGTATGTTCTTTGTATGGGGTAGGTAAGAAGTAAGAAGCTAAGGATAAAAACAAGCAGAGATGTTTTCTTCCAATGAATAATGACAGATATAAATCCTAATTCAAGATCAGTTTGTTTTCCAGATTCTTAGACGTTATAATGTATGCTACCGATGTAAGCTATATCGATACTAGAAAGAGTTGTTTAGCTTACAAGCCAATAACAAGATGAAAAATACCAAGATGAGCTATGAAGCCTCCCAGTCCACTTGGATTATGACCTTTAGTCTAAATTTCACATTGTC
The DNA here is from genome assembly GCA_018397915.1 of Birgus latro. Classification (NCBI taxonomy): domain Eukaryota; kingdom Metazoa; phylum Arthropoda; class Malacostraca; order Decapoda; family Coenobitidae; genus Birgus; species Birgus latro. The sequence continues at coordinate 9,992 of JAGKTI010012715.1, forward strand.
AGACTTATGGCAATGCCAGTGCGAGTATTTCAGTCTCAACCATTTCATTAGGTAGATAAATAACAGATTAAACAAGAAATATGCGAAATGAAACTGAACATAATTTCACCATGTTTCTTACCAGACAATCACCTTTCCCCATGCAGTATTAATATAGATAGATAGATTGACAGGCAGATGGATATACAGTATATCGGAACTGTGTCAGTTGTTGGAGGAGTCTGACTGTGACTAAAAAGGAGTGAGGACTGAGGAGGTCAGAGCCTAGGAATAGAGGTGGACTGGTGTGCCAACTTGTCAGATGTGCGCTAACAAGTGTAATAATTTAATTAAGTACAGTAGTTAAGGATGTACCTAAGTTTTGTAAAAACAGTCTAATATGCTATTAATAATAACAGAAACATATTTTTGTTTTACTGTAACAGTAATATTGTATCTCCCATTCATTATTTTAGACAATTTCCAAGCTTCATAAAATCACCAATTGTTAGTCAAAATAAAGTAAATAAAGATATAATTGTAGTGGATGAGTAACTAGAGATGATGTTTAACCTTTTGATTACGAAAAAATATGACCTTAAACATAACCCTCTAATGGTACGCAGAATAAAATGAATCTAATGCCGTGGTCAGGGGAGAGATAAAAATGTTTTGTGTTTGTGTTTTTGCATTTGCAGAACTGCAAATTTCATGAACTTTGCGAGTTTGAGGTTGTGGAAGGCATTTTTTTTAGTTTGCGGATTTGCATTGCAAAACTGAGTTTTCGTTTGTGGTGCCCACCTCTGGACTCCATAACCACACAGTTGACCAAACTCAATCTCACCCTTACCACTGAACTTATCATACGTAGAGCAGTTATTGTAATCTGCCAGGACTGACAATACTGATCTAGAATAGGAGCTGTTTGCAGAATCTTTTAATCTCATAATTTGTACAACAACCACCCAAAATACAAGATAATCCTGTCCATGGCACCTGTCTATTTGATCTATTCCAGGCAAAATAACCCAGATCAGTAAAGGAAACAGGTACTGTCACCACTTGGATCCTCCAACCAAAATCTCATCAATGCCTCATTAGGCCTCTCGCACTCTTTCGACGCCACCTGAGTCCAACCACTTCCAAGTACTGAGCGCCAGTTTCTCGCCAGCCCAGTCCTCACACTCTCCACACTCCTCACTCAGCGATTCGTGATTTATCAGAAACTTATTTCAGTCATTTCATTCCCCTGCCCTTATTATAACTGTATTGTTTTGAAACTGGTTTATGTTATAAATTAATGAATGATAGTTCTAATGAAAGAAAAAAGATAAAAAAAAAAAAGGAATTACCATATTCTATCATTCACTTATTTATTTATGCTCATTTACTCACGGACGTATAAACATTTCGGCAATGATCATAGAATATTGTAGAGCATTTATCTGCGATCCATATAGTGAAAAAAATAACACTTCTAACTATACTAGAATTTTTTTTTTTTTTTTATGGCATACGGAATAACAATAGTCGTTCATTACGCGTGGCCGCTCTGAGTGAACTATTTCGTATCATTTCATTCTCGCCCGCCCAGACCTCACACTCCATACATTCCTCATTGAGTGATTTGGCGGCATCGATAAATGATTACAGCCATTTCATTCCCCTGCCGTAATTTTTAACCGTATTGTTATAAAACTGATACATGTTACAAATGAATAAATGATCTGCTTAATGAATGAAAAACTAATAAATAAAGGATATAAAACAGCATACTTTACCGTTCAGTAATGTATTCATTTACTCACTGATATATCTACAGTGTGTGAGCAATGTGTATGAGTATATGTCAGTGAGTAAACGAACCTTGTTTGACTGAGCTAAGGTTTATATACAGTACAGTATAGAGAGAGAGAGAGAGAGAGAGAGAGAGAGAGAGAGAATTGTTAAATTTTTCAGGAAAAATTTGATTTTCGAGCGGCATAATGTCACGGATTTCTTAGATCGTGAAATTAGTATCATAATTCGTGACATTATTTAGCATTATATTGGGAACGATTGAACAATTTTGAAATCCATAGAATTTCGCTCATTCTGTTAACCGCTCACTTTGCACTCACAACTGTATCGAGTTGTCAAAACTTTCGTCTTTATCTCGTGAGTGACTGTCTCTGTGTATAGACAGTGCATTCCACTGAGCGATATTTTGTGAATTCTCGTTCCTACACCCTTCCCTCTCTAACCGTTGAGTTAGCCACGCCCTTTTCTCACGCTACCCCGGGTAGAGCAAGCATCGAGCCCCAGTCGGAGTTTGGCAGTCAAGGAGTGTGGAGCGCTGTGCCTAACGCGGATAGAGTTCATGAAGAGGTGTATGGTATGTAGGAGAACTGTTGGGCCTTGATAGCAGTCTGTGAAGCCTATGCCCAGAGTCAGACACATTAAAAAAATAATAATATTAATCACGACTGGTATTAAGGCCAGTTCTTTGGTATTAATTTTTAAATGTTGTGCCAGCTAGGAGTTGCACCAGCAAGTTCCTGCTTATTATCATTATTATTATTAATTACTGAATGTCAAGGGATGAGCTAACTTTCTCGAGGCCAACAGTACAGTAATACAGCCTTCTTGAGCGATTAGTCTCTGGTGTGTATTGCTGAGGAAGTTTATAAAATTCTCGGCTTTAGAGAATTGGCGAAGTAAGCCAGCATAAAACTGAAATCACTACTTGATTTCAAGAGTCGATTATTTTGCGTTAATCGACTAGGCAATCATTTGCATTTGTCCATAGACATATTCTCATTTCCCTCGTGACATCTGGCTCACATTCATTTATATATAAATATATTCATTTTCCTCCTGACATCTGGCGACCTCATTCAAGGATATAAACTCCTAGCCTCGAAATTATTACCGAAATAACTCACTCACTCTTAGCTGGGTAGACTGCTGCACGGCAGCCAGTATATCAGTCTTTAGTTCAGTCTCAATCTGAGCACCATGACAACCAGTACATACCTACAGGAAGCCAAGGATATAAGGCTTACCAATCCCCAGGAAACTAAAGAATATGTCTCTCGCACGCTCTAATTTTGAACAGCAACGCGAGAATGCCGCCCGTGAAGAGCAGAAAATTCAACGGGAACACGAGCGAGTACAGCAGGAGCATGTGGAACGTGAGAAAGAACATGAGCGTGAGGAACGTGAAAGAGAACGTGAACATGAACGAGGACAGCGTGAACACGAGTGTCCTGAGCGCGAGGCACGTGACAAACATGAGCTTGAGGTTTTGAAGCTCAAGTGAGACTCCTTGGCTTCAGGCACATCGGGTGCAGTCAACCCAGGCTCTACGAGTGCGTCCACAGCGCCTCAAACTTCCTTCATACAAAGAAGGCGAGCGAATCGAGCCATTCATAGCTCGTTTCAAAGTCATGGCACAGCTGTACGATCTGGATGAGGCAGCTAAGCGGCTTCAGTTTCTTAGCTTGTTTGAGGGCCCTGCCCTCGATATTCTTCACAGAATTTGCAGAGACAATCTCACGTATGAGATGATGAAGACCACACTTATCAAAGCGTATGGTCTCACCGTTCATGACGCTAGGAACCAGTTCATGAGGGCGCGTCTCCAGGAAAAGGAGACAGCTGTTCAGTTCCTTGACCGTCTCATGGCATACCAAGACGAGTGGATGCAGATGGATGAGACCTTAACACGCGAGAGGGAATTATCGACCCTGTGGTGCGCACACAGCTGGAAAAGTCGTGCCCTGCTGAGCTTATGGCTCAGCTCAAGATTTGCAAAGTAAAGAATGCAAACCAAATGGTGGAAACGGCTGATGCATTCTTCACTGCGTATGGATACCAAACTCGTAAGCAACAGTCCTGGAACAGGACAGATACTGCTAAGTCTGGGACGCAATCTCAGACTGAACCCCTGTTGTAACTCTAAATATTAGTAAACTCTAGCATATATAACTTGTATATTATAGGAGGCTAGAGAGAGTGAGAGACAGATAAGGAAGAGGATATATTGCGAGGTGTTACTTGACCAGCCCAGGAAGTGGCAAACTTTACACTTTCTACCGTGGGATGTTGACACATACACATATACATACACACATACAGTGTTCTAGAAGGTTCTGGGACACGCAGTGTCCACGTGACGAGGCTTTCCTTACAACAGAGGGAAAGGGAGGAGGAGCAGATTGACAAGAGACGGCAGAGGGGCAACACACTAAGCAAGCAGTGGGGAGAAGAGAGCCCCTAGAGTTATCTAGCATACACTAAGTTAATTTTGATCTTCCCTTGAAGACAATAAAAACTAAGATCACTCCAAATTATATTTAAATCGTCCCTGAAGTTATTTATCTACAACCGCCTGCGGCTACGCTACGATATTGGCGGCAAGCGGTAAAAACGAACCAAGTACAATAAATCACGCCTACAACCAACGCCTACGAGATTGGCAACGGCGGTAACTACGAGCCCACTACATCACTTATATCGGCTACCGAGGTAACTACGGACCGACTACGCCTCACGAATTTATACAAGGTTCATCCAACGCTTATTCCTGAACCGCTACAACGGTACACTGCAACATTTGGTATACTACAGTAAAGTACGAACCAACGCCTACCAGCCAACAAGTCTACGAGCATATAAGCCTACAAATCAAGAAGTCTACGAGTTTACATTATCAAAACTGATAAAGAAGCAACGCTACAATTGAAGTAACGAGTTTATACGCAACCAAACGAAGAAACGAGATAACAAGACGACTCATAACTCATAACTATCACCGCCTCACAGGCCGACTCACAGCTCAAACCCCACCCTCAATCCCAACCCCACCTTCTATCACAGCCTTACAACCCCCACGTTCTCTCTCCCGCCACCTTTTCTCTCCGTCTTGCTGATGCAGAGGTGACGAGGTCAAGCCGATACAGCAATACCACCGCGCAACCCAGCCTCTCACTCACTCACAACTGTTACTCACCACTGTTACTCAGTTCTAATATTCATTTACCTTCTACACTGAATGAGGGGATAAATCGACGTTGTTTGGTGAGGCGAAAGTCAAGAAAGGAGAGGTCGATCAGCCCTTCAATCAACCCTGGAGATTTCCTTCAACCCTGATCAATCAACAAGCGAGTAAACAATTAGAAGCGAGTATACGGCAAGAAGAACGAGTTACGAGTGAGGAAGAAACAACCAAACGAAGTAGCGAGAGGACTTACGTACCACGCCTACAATTCTACAGTGAAGTTCATAAGCAAGACGATACGGTAACCAAGATCGGCAAGCAAATAAACCAATTGACTCACAACCCCACAACTTACATAAACCCCACCCTCACTCCAACCCCAACCAAAACCCCATTTAATCCCCAACCACCACACTAACGCAGAGCTGGCAAGGTCAAGACGAGGCAGCACACCAGAGTCTCACTCACCACTCATATTACTCATCGTTACTCATCATTACTCAGTTCCCCACCACGGCTGCCAGAATGAGAAGTCCCTGACCTAAGGAGCGAGAACTACCATAACACCAAGTCAGGCAACCCGTGGGTGACAACACCATCCTCACCATCACTATCACCATTTCCCACCACGGTAAAAATTAGTGAGTTACACAGTTACTTTATTTCTACAATACACAGTGATAGACAAATATCTTCTGCACAAACAAATAACACATACTTTATAGTTACTACTTACATACGAATACCTACGTCAATTAACTACATTATCTCAATCAATAAGTGCTTGCACCAGCAATAACAATTACATACTATATATATTCATTCATTTATTATATCATTAATTTACTCCCAACGAGTGCTATATTTATACATACATAGAACACCATCAGTCTGCAAGTGAAAAATGAAATACACCATCACATTAACCCAGTAAATGATTAACAGAAAATTAACGAACAGTCATTAACTAAAACTATCGATTGTGCCCAGACAACTATTACAAGGAAAAGAAAAGAAACAAACAAAATGGCAACAACGAATGACGTTAGCAAGAATGGACATCATCTTTCACACAACTCTAATGATAAAGACTCACATATTGCTGACCCGTATACTGCTACATACAAAACCCTCCACAGATACAAAAAGAACAACAAGAGATTGTATATAATTAGTTATATATAATGTAAATATTTTTATATAAAATAACAATAAGTGGTTATATAGTCACAAAATACTTAGTGTTAAAAAGGGTCTCAACGATTAGCCATCAATTTTACAACCTCGGACACCACTGAGAAAACAAACACGAATGATGAAAATAAAAATAATGTTAGAATACATTATGATCACATACCAACAAATAAAAGTAGGTGCAACCGTTATTATATCTGTATGTTTATGAATATTTATGAACTATATATGTGAAGCAACGAACAAGCTATTGTCTCCGAGAGGCAATTGCAAGGTACACTATCACTATCAACGACAGCAGCATGACTGCATTAGCTACGATTAGGAAACTTGTAATACATTTCGTGTAATATTACTACAGCCAGTGTTATACATGACTTATTCATAATGTAACTGATTGCTGTACCATGCTATTGAGTTACTACTGTTGTCATTATGCATGTGCACATTTTCGATGTCGTAACTTACTACGTATCATACAATGTGAGTGTACAATACTACAATACTACTTCAATTACTACAACTCCTACAATATTATTGCAGTTACTATAATATTGCTGCAATTGATACAATTTTAGCTAAAATGCTAACATTAATACAATTATGCACTTTACAATATTACTACAATTAAATAATACAATTATGTAATAATTACATTCAAACTATGTAACTACTGTGGCTTACACCCCAGGAATATGCTTGGTAGATTTCATGAACGAGGTAGAGCTGAATTGTAGCAAGGCAGGGGTGATTGAAGCACAGTCGGGTATGATCAGAATTATGTATTTCACTTGCTCTTCATACAAGCTGAGTGCAACATTAGTCATGGATGTATTAAGTACATTCATACAATGTAATTACAATTTTCCTTCAATTCTGTGGTTACCAGAATTATATATTTCACTTACTCATCATACAAGTTTACTGCAACATCATTCATGGATGTGTTAATTGCGTTCATACAGTGTAATTACAAGGTTCCTACAATTCTGTTGTTACCAGAATTATATATTTCACTTACTCATCTTACAAGTTAAGTGTAATATTATGCATGAATGTATTGATTACATTCATACACTGTAATTACAATGTTCCTTCAATTCTGTTATTACCATTATATATTTCCCTTACTCATCATACAAGTTGAGTGTACTGTTAGGCATTACTCAGCATAGCACCATATGTATTGTAATGACCTAGTAATTTTACCATTGCACAAATATATGTGTAGGTCTGCTGTCCATGCAGATTTGTGCTACTCTATCAACACAATAAGTTATACGATGTTCAATTTATTACACATTAGCTAGTATCATACATATTCATACGATGTAATGACTTAACATTATCATCAATCTTCCAGTTCGCTACCTACGTTATGTCATCAGTCAAGGCATACATACACACATACACATAGTTCTGAAGCCTTATATTCCAATGCAGAAATCTTATGCTTTAGAAATATCAGTAATTGTTTATGTAACATTCATAATAGATAATCTGTTCACTCTTCCTCCCTTATGAACATTCAAGTGAGACCCACTGAGTAGAGACATATTGTACATATGTGAATATTTCATACAGAAACTTGTATATTAAGGGAAAAAAATGAATTAATGTTATTTTTATGACAGTCACTATAATTCATATGTGTACAATACAAATATGTATATTAATACCCTTAGTTGTACTTTTAGCACTGTCAAACAACTTGCATATAGGCATATATCTGTACAATTATTTTTACTTGCTTAAATGCACAGAGGACATATTTCAAATTACTGCATAACGTGTATAACACATTCATAATATGTTATTATTACACATTTTTCTTCTACAAGGCCATATATTACTATTGCAACGCGTCGTGGGTCCGCAATGGTGGGTGACCGAGCGATGTCGGAACTCTAAATATTAGTAAACTCTATCATATATAACTTATATATTATAGGAGGCTAGAGAGAGTGAGAGAGTGATAAGGAAGTGGAGATATTGCAAGGTGTTACTTGACCAGCCCAGGAAGTGGCAAACTTTACACTTTCTACCGTGGGAAGCTGACACATACACACATACATACACACATACAGTGTTCTTGAGGGTTGTGGGACACGCATAGTCCACGTGACGAGGCTTTCATTAGACCAGAGGGAAAAGGACGAGATTCAGATTGACAAGAGAGAGCAGGGAGAGAGGAAGAAGGAGTGAAGAGCACGGTGGGAGACAGTGGGCAGGCTTGCGACAGTTAACCAGCACTAGACACTCTCTAGTGTGTGATAGACTCAGAGTTAACACTGAGAATAAAATTGCAATCAACCCAAATTTCATCTTTCACTCTTCCAATTGACAACAAGTGAACTGAGGTTATATCTACAACTCACCAAATTTTAGACCTACAACCGCCTTCGGCTACGCTACGAGACCCCAGCATCAAGGCCATTCTCAGAATAATGGCCACGGTCCAGGCAAACTGCAAAGGAAGGACCAGGGGCAGAGTACGCAGCAACCTGCTTGGAAGAGGTACAACAAATACCCTAACCAGCAGCAGTATCAGCCACACAATCAACAGGCGGGACAATCCTTTTCAGCACTAGCCCCAGTGTATCGGAGGCATAAGGCAAACACAGACTTCATTCCCCGATAAGTGCACAATGGAGTCGTCCCTACCAGCATAGGTCGTCCGTCACAGTTCACTAGTCCCCCTCAGACAGCGAGCCCTCCTCCACAGGTGGTCAATGTTCCTGCTCCCCAGATGGTGAGTACGACCACTCAGGCATCTAGTCATGTCGCGTTCGCAGAATTGTGCACCATGCAGCCTTATCAATGGCTGGCTGCTTCCCCCACAGGCCCTCCCACAGGTAACAGTGCCTTCCGTGTTCAGCCACTCAGGTTGTACTGTCAGGCAAAGTCTAGTTCGGCCTGAAGAATACACAGGCAGACAGATCCAAGCTCAGCTTATTAACGGATCAGTGAGATTGTTCCCTGAGGCATGTATCCAGTAGCATCTCCCTTTTACATAGGTTCGACAGTTGCAGTTGTCATGCCAGAACCTATGTTTGACCTTAATATAGGTAATATATCAGGTGCCAAGTAAAGTTGCACCGTAGATGTCACTACTCAGACTTCGGGTGCAATAACACGAGCCATGGCCAAGGCTCCAAATCGTGTCACCCCGTTGACCACTGCATTGCCGCAAGATCTGATTGACAGTCAATATGTTGTCCTGGAACAACAGTCTGACCCGACACTTGCTACTGTGCAGAAGAAGCAAAAGGGTAAAGTGACTAAGCATTCACGGGGAGGACGAGCCAGGTTCCTTTGTAAACAAGGACTGCTTTACCATGAGTCACGAACACCCTAGGGCAAGGTTCGACTGCAGTTTGTCGTTCCCGCAAAGTACTTCCAAGCAGTATTAGAATGGGGTCATTGTTCAGAGTCAGGAGGTCTCATAGGCAAAAAGAAAACCCAAGGCCGTACCTGTGCTGACTTTTTCTGGCCAGGAATGGGACAGGAAATAGATAGGTTTATGCGTTCCTGCAACGTGTGTCGACGTACCACCAATTAGGAACGTTTTTTTCCTGCGCCGTTTGAATCCATGCCCATAATCACTGAGTCATGTGAGAGAGAGGGTAGTGGTAATGTGGGTGCAGACATGATGTCTCACCCGTTGGCCCTACAGGACACAATATGTCTAGGGTCTGTACATACATATGTACCATAGCTTATAAGAGCGCAATCCCAGTGATCCCGACTGTGGACACAGATGACGAACGAGCAGTCGCGGCGATCCCAACTGTGGACACAGACGATGAGTCCTTATTAGTTGCAAGTGTAGGGCTTGTACATACTGTATGTACCGTAGGTTAAGGGGGAAGTTCGAGACCCCCGCAGAGGCACTCTGAGCGTATGTCTGAATTACCATGTGGTGTGTCTCGAGCTGTTGGCCTCTCTGAGGATTTGCAGAAAATACACAATATCCACATGAGTGTTCACACCCACACTGGGTGTTAAAATGTGACCTGCCCGAGTTTGCATAGGGGTTCTCGACTTACTTTTATTAGCTACAAGTGTAGAGTTATAAGCGTGGAGTCACGGCGATCCCAATTGTGGACACATGACGAGCGGGGAGTTGCGGTGATCCTAACTGTGGACACCAGCGACGAGCCCTTATTAGCCATAAGCATAAGTTATAAGCACGCAGTCACGGCGATCCCAACGGTGGACATCGATGACGAACAGGCTGTCATGGCGATCCCAACCATGGACACTGACCACGAACCCTTTATTAGTCGTAAGTGTGGAGTCATATGGGCAAGTATGCCTTAGGATGTCTGAGTGCATAGGAGCAAATACCACCAGACAGTACTTAGATTAGAGCATATGCATAGAGCCCTTAGTTAACGGTCACTACTCTTACTTTCGACCTGTGACAGGCTGTGGGTCACTGAGGGCCCTGTTAATCGGCACCAGTTGGGATCTTTTTAATGTACCAGGGGTCGATGCTCCAGGGGGTGGATCAGCTGAAATAAAGCTGGTCTTGCAGATGAGAGTAGGAGCTGGTGCCTGATTGACTGCTGTCTCCCTCAAATGCGCAACACAAGGCTTTGGATCTCACCCCTTATATCCACACTGTGTCTATGCGTTAGCCAGGGAACACTTTGTTCTCCTGTAATAGGGTTATATGTTTAACCAGGAAATAATGGCGTCCTCAAATGTACAAAACTCTGGCTGTCAGTTGAATTTCCAGCTGAAGCGTACTTTTCATTGAATATGGATTGACTGCTGGGTGGATGGTAATTGTAAATTAATACAAATTGTTTGTCACATTGACACTATTGATGCTCCATCTTGACTCATTTCACAGATACAGTTGGTGGGAAAAGCATTTTTGTTGTGCAGGTACAGCAATAGGTGTAGCAGTTTTGCCATGCGGGTTAGCTGATCGTCTTTGCAGCACGCTGCCACCTCTTCTCCTCTGCCCTCGTTGCTTTTATTATATTATTAATTTATATCATATCACTTTACACGCAGGTACAGTTACACTACAACTGTCAAACCTACACCATGTATCACATACACCACGCTACATAACAAATTGTTGTTAATGTAAATGTAGTGAACTTTCGTCAAGTTTGACCAGAGTACAGGATTTTTCACTGTTGTCATGGAGTTTTTCCCTCAAGCTTGCTTCTATTAACATAAATACGAGGTTTTTATGCTCATTGGCGACAGTGCTTTTCTCCTGTAGCAGGATAGTACACACAACACATTGTGATTCTTGTGTGACTGAGCTATGTTGTATGTATATACAGATACTGTAAAAATTTTCAAGAAGAATCTGATTTTCGAGGGGTGTAATATCACGAATTTCCTAGATCGTGAAATTAGTATCGTAATTCGTTACATTATTTAGCATTATAGAGGGAACAATTGAACAGTGTTCAAATCCGTAGAATTTCGCTCATTCTGTTAACTGCTCATTTTGCACTCACAATTGTATCGAGCTTTCAAAACATGCATCATTATCTCGTGAGTGACTGTCTCTATATACAGCCAGTGCATTGCACTGAGCGATATTTTGTAAATTATCATTCCTACACCCTTCCCTCTCTAACCGTTGAGTTAGCCACGTCCTTTTCTCACACTACCCCGGGTAGAGCAAGCATTGAGCAGCAGTCAGAGTTTGGCAGTCACGGAGTGTGGGGCGCTGTGCATAACGCGGATAGAGTCCCTAGTTGTAGCGACTTTGATCATCCTGCGGTATCGGCGTTTTCCCGAATCTCCCACCAACCTGGTGATCGACTGCTGCAGCACCAGCTATAGCCGCGTTTGACCAGAGACAGACGCCTAGTCTATTCGCATGGTCATCTCAATCTCCACTGACCAGTATTTCTTTCTTTCGTTTTTCCAGGTCTTAAGGTTACTTAGCTATTGGCTTGAGTGCATGAAAGAGTGCATTTTCTTATGCTCTGATTATTGAATAGAGATTCATGTAACGTAAATTTATTTTCTTGAAATTAATAAATACACAGTTCGTTTTCTTGAGCTCTGTTGAATGTAACAATCGTGTTTAATTTCTCCACATTTAGCATACTCTCGCTTCTAAAAGTTAGGACAAGTCGTTATATTAATCACGACTGATATTTAGGCCAGTTCTTTGGTATTAATTTTTAAATCCGTTGTGCCAGTTAGGAGTTGTACCAGCAAGTTCCTGCTGATTATCATTATTATTATTAATTACTGAATGTCAAGGGGTGAGCTAACTTTCTTGAGTCCAACAGTACAGTAATACAGCCTTCTTGAGCGATTAGTCTCTCCTGTGTACTGTTGAGGAAGTTTATAAAATTCTCGTCTTTAGAGAATTGGCGAAATAAGTTAACATAAAAGTGAAATCACTACTTGATTTCACGAGTCGATTATTTTGCATTAATCGACTAGGCAATTATTTGCATTTGTTTATAGACATATTCTTTTTTCCCTCGTGACATCTGGCCCACATTCATTTATATATAAATATATTCATTATCCCCCTGTCATCTGGTGACCTCATTTCAGGATATAAATTCCTAGCCTCGAAATTATTACCGAAATAACTCACTCACTCTTAGCTAGGTAGACTGCTGCACAGCAGCCAGTATATCGGTCTTTCGTTCTGTCTCAATCTGAGCACCATGACAACCAGTATATACCTACAGGAAGCCAAGGATATGGGTCTTACCAACCAGAAAGCCAAGGATATGGGTCTTACCAACCCCCAGGAAACTAAAGAATGTGTCCTCGCACGCTGTAATTTTGAACAGCAATGCGAGAATGCCGCCTTGAAGAGCGGAAAATTCAACGGGAACATGAGCGAGAACAGCGTGAGCATGAGGAACGTGAACGTAAGAAAGAACGTGAGCGTGAGGAAAGTGAAAGAGAACGTGAACACGAGCGAGAACAACGTGAGCACGAGCATGCTCAGCGCGAGACACGTGACAAACATGAGCTTGAGGTGTTGAAGCTCAAACGTGACTCCTTGGCTTCAGGCACATTGGGTGCATTCAACCCAAGCTCCACGAGTACCTCCACATCACCTGTTCTAGCAACCCCATGCCTCAAGCTTCCTTCGTACAAGGAAGGCGAGCGAATCGAGCCATTCATAGCTCGTTTCGAAGTCATGGCACAGCTGTACGATCTGGATGAGGGAGCTAAGCCGCTTCAGTTTCACAGCTTGTTTGAGAGCCCTGCCCTCGATATTCTCCACAGAATTCGCGGAGACAGTCTAGCATATGAGATGATGCAGACCGCACTTATTAAAGTGTACAGTCTCACCGTTGATGATGCTAGGAACCAGTTCATGAGGGCATGTCTCCAGGAAAAGGTGATAGCTGTTCAGTTCCTTCACTGTCTCATAGCATAGCTAGACGAGTGGATGCAGATGGATGAGACCCCAAGTACGCAAGAGGAAATAATCAACCTTGTGGTGAGCACACAGCTGGAAAAGTCGTGGATTACTGAGCATATGGCTCAGCTCAAGATTTGCAAAGTAAAGAATGCAAACCAAATGGTGGAAATGGCTGATGCGGCTGATGCATTCTTCACTGCGTATGGGTACCAAACTCGTAAGCAACAGTCCTGGAACAGGACAGATACTGCTAAGTCTGGGAAACAATCTCAGACTGAACCCTAGCATCAAGAACATTCTCAGAGTAATGGCCAAGGTCCAGTTAAACTGCAAAGGAAGGACCAAGGGAAGAATACGCAGCAACCTGCTTGGAAGAGATACAACAAGTACCCTAACCAGCAGCAGTATCAGCCACACAATCAACTGGTGGGACAATCCTTTTCAGCACCAGCCCCAGTGTATCGGAGGCAGGAGGCAAACACAGCCTTGATTCTCTGACAAGCGCACAATGGTGTTGTCCCTACCAGCACAGGTACTCCGTCACAGTTCACTAGTCCCCCTCAGACAGTGTGCCCTTCTGCACAGGCGGCCAATGTCCCTGCTTCCCAGATGGTGAGTACAACCCCTCCAGCATCTAGTCCTGTCACATTCA
>JAGKTI010012716.1:0-24173 GCA_018397915.1 Birgus latro
AGGTTCATTGGTTTAGGAGCAAATAGAATCCCAAAGTTAAAAATATTCGTTCTCCGAAAACAACAGTCAAAGTTGTCAGGTTGCAGAACACTGAGCTACACACCCCCTCTCTCTCATCCCACTGGCCACACTGAGTATACAGCTCAGACTAAAAAGGATGCCAGATGCCGAAAGATGGAGTATTTAGTCGACAATTTATCTACAAAAAAAAATTGTATTTCTTAAATTTTGCACAAAGCTATATCATGATGCATGTACAAGTGCTGAAGTTGCACAGTGCTTGATATGGGTGTACAAAAATGCAGTTTTAAAACACTTATACATTTCTGATCATGATATCACTTCACACAGAGACAAAGGAAAGATGTCAGAATTTTATGGTATTCTCAGAATATTAAAAAATGTCATATTTTTTCATAAAAAATGAAGACAATCGCCTTAATAGTAGTAGCGGTAGCAATATTACAGGTATTTGTAGCCCCAGGTTCATTGGAAAAATGAACACAATGGACTGAAGGTGTTCCCCTGAAGTTCATCCTCCTCCTTTCGGGGAGTATGAAGGAAGCGGTTGGACATTTGTGTAACCAGACAGTGAAGTCACCTGGCTATATCAATGCCACCACATGAAGGCATCCCTGTCCAGCAGCAGGGCCACTTTGAAAATGACCTTTATCATCACTTTACTCTTAAGACAACAGCTCTATAAAATAAACTTCAGACCAATTACTTATTCCTTAGTTTCATTCTTATCTCCTCTAGACAATTTAATTCAACTTGGAAAGAATCTCTAGTAATCTATCCATCTACAGCCAGATGCCTTAACCTTAGAAGGGATGGCTACAACTGATTCACCTTTATGTCACCCTGTCTTCTGCAATTTGGCTGCCCTCTCTCCAACTCACAAAATCCTCATTAATATACCTCACCACCCCACCCCTCCATATCATCCTTGGTCTCCCCCTCCCCCTCTCCCACTCCACCTCCCTCACATACACTTTCCCACACAAGTCAAGAAGCACCTTACAAATTCATCCCCATCATCATCCTGACATCTTCTCCCACTAATGGATGGGGTGAAGTAGGGTCCATACAGCAAGAAGAAACTGACTGAATGAGAAACTAATCAAAAGTCTGCCAAATGAAATGGGCCACACTCTCATTCTCTCCCAATTCCAGCCTCCAGAATCCTGACTCACGAACTTACAAGTACATGATCAAAACCACCAACTTACCTTCACATTTTTCTTTTTTCCAAGCTTCTCCACCTGTGCAAGAAAGTCTGAAAATGGCAAGGCAGGAAACAGCCTGTGGCCCCAATGCTGTAGCTGTCGCAATAATTCTTTTAAGTCCTCCCTCTCATATCCTTTCCCACGCCACTTCACGCCTTTGAAAATGCGCTGTATGGAAGGCACTCCACGCGGACCCATCAACCTGTAGATAAGATGATAATGGTAAAAGCTAGTCCCACTTTACCCCCACTGAGATGTAGGGGACAAAGACTATGCTACTGTTGTTGTTTTGGCCCCAACCTCATCTACATGTAAACTGATGAACTACCCACAGCAGCTACCCCAATCCTTCAGTTCACCATCCTCCTTTTGAGGGGCCTGAAAGGAGTTGAGGAATGCTATTTAGTTATATCAGTGCCACCACATAAGGACATCCCTCTTCTGTTCCTAGGACACTGCAGACCAGTAAATTTTTCAGTGCCTACAATCATCAACCTGGTAGATAAGATGGTTGTTGTTGTGGCCCCAGGCTCCACAAGATTTGTACCTCTTGAACCACAGAATTTTGTTGTCATTCTAAAGTCCAACGTCCTCTTTTTGGAGGACAGGTAAGTAGCTGAGGGATGCTTGTATAAACTGACAGTCGAGCTGCCCAGTTAAATCAGTGCCACCACATGATGGCAACTCCAGCACCTGATAAGATTGCAATGGCAGTAGCCAATTCCATTTCACCCCATCAATGTCTAGAGACCTGAGGCTAGGCTACAGTAGTCCAGTACATTTATTCTCTTCACTCTGACATAGTCTCCACTATATTTCTGTTATCTGCACTATAATTTAGATCAGGAGAGGTTTCTTTACATGAACTGATTAGGCATAACCTCCAGTAATCCCCTGAAGCTGGGTGAGGTTCATTTTAAGTTATTCTTGCTTCTGACCAAAAGTATTAAATGAATGTGGGAATGGCATTTGGTACTACTGAAGGGGTTTATCAAAGCAATATCTAGCCCTGCACATTGAAAAGTCTATCCTACGCTAAACATACCTGTAGCTACTGGTAATCGTCAGGTGAAGGTAACAATAAAATGAAAAAGAAACCTTCAACTCAAATGGTACAACAGATTTCACTTAAACTAAATAATATTGTTTGGTGGCCATATTAAAATGAATTATGAAACCACTGTACTGTAGGGGTTAAGAGCAGATGACCAGCCACTTCCCTTGGTGACATACAACTAAAAACAAACTCCAAACATCTCTTGGTACTTGAACCCATGGAAGGCCTTCACTCTGATGAGGGAATTTTAACTACTTGACCACCAGGTAGATAAGATATGGGAGGGAATTTGAAAATCATCATATACTGGGATATTATTCTGCTGATACTGTATAAATTTGATGTATCTAATATGAGAATATACTCTCTCCTAGTCAATCTCGTTTCCTCCACAAAAAGTATGTAAGTAAATAATAAATAAATAAACTGATGTAGCTAATAAAGGAAAATACTCTCTCCAAGTCTGTCCTTCACCCTCCAAAGAATATGTAAATAATGTATAAAAATAGTAATAAAAAAAATTGTGACATGCAAAGTAGATGAGGGTGCTCACCATCCATTCACTCAATGAAGTGCTGCTCTCAGGTGCCAGCCCTTTCCCCTCTTCCTTCCTCTTCTGTCTTTCTTTCCTCTTCCTTCTGTCTTCAGGTGACTAGGTGACTCTACACTGAGTAACAAGCCAAATGGTTTCCCGTAGCTACACTAAGAAACCATTTACTGTGCTGGGTGGTTACCATATAACCAAATTATGGGACCTGGTGGTTTAGTGGGTAATTAAGGTACTCCAATCAGATTGAGCCTGTGCAGGTTTATATCCAAGAGGTGGTTGGGGTTTATTGCTCATGTAATGCCACTCAGGGATAAGTGAGGCTGGTCACTCTCATCTTAAATGTCGGGACCAACTAGCCTAGCCCTGGGCTCCTACGCCCTTCATGGGGTGACAGAGGATTAGATGATGAATGAATGAATACCAGTAAATAAAAAAATAAAAAGTAATCAAACTGAAGGGGCTATGTCTTTCACATTCACCTTAGTGCATCCAGTTTTGGCTGTGGATTCCTGACGATTCTCTTGGGCTTGATTGCTGCTGGGTCTGTCGCTTCACCTCCCTCACTGTCACCCCCTGCTAGACATGATAAACGTTACAGTTTGTAGTGAGCAGTGTCCTTGAAGTTTTTTTTATTTATTACTGTTATTATTATTACCATTATCATTATTATTATTATTATTATCATTACCATTTTTATTTTATTTTGTTTTTATTATTACTGTATTATTATTACATGCATCTATAAACAATATGAATGCAAAAGTGAACATGAATGTGAAAACTGATGGTAATCCAGCAATTCCTTATTATATGATGCCTTTTTCTTATCTCTTTGTAAATTAAGTACAAGAAGAAGAAGAAGAAAAAAAAAAAAGGATAAAGCAACAGTAAATCCTCATCCTTACCACGGGGCGGCATTTCTATGGCCTCTTCTTCAGGGTTGTTACGTCCTCCATCCTCATCATCATCATCATCATCATTAGGGTTGTTCCAGCCTCTACCTTCATTATAAGGCTGGTTCTCATCCTCAGAGTCTAATTCCATTATATCCTCCACACCACCACGTTCATTCAACCCAGAAACCTCCAGTTCCATGGCAATTTGGTATGCAAATCTGTGGATAAAGAGGTTTAGTTAACATGCTGAGGTAAGTAATTATATACCTACAGTAAAACCCTTTCAGGCGGACTGTTAAGGTGGACAAGTAAAGTAAGACACATTTCCTAAGTGAGTCAACACAGGCCAGGGGCAAATTCAGGAATATTTCTAATGTGTTGTTATATCACCTTCCTTTTTCTCTCAGATCACTAAGTAATAACTGCTTCATAAATCTATCTAAAGTCAGATGCCTAAATCCCACACAGGGAGATCACAATCAAGTCACCTCCCAGACTTCACATTCAATATCTCACATGGTTTGACTCTTCCAAAGGCCATTTGCTAGTACTGGGGTATCAATAGACATACCTGGTACTTTTCCAGTCTTTCTATTACTCGTTTAAGTTGGATATCATTGTAATTCCATGCATGCAGCTCTTCTCAATAGGGTGGAGTCAAAGGCTTTTCATCTCATTAACTCTCCTCCTCTTACTGATTCCCTTCAACCTTTGTCTCTTTGCCACACTACTGCATATTTATCTCTCTTCTATCACTACTTCAATGGTTACTGTTCCTCTGAACTGTCTGCTTGCATCCCTCCACCTCTACGACAGGCACGTAGTACCCGTCTAGCAACAAACTCTCATCCCTTTTCTGTCCAACTCTCTAATGCCGTTACTCCCAGTCCTTCATTTATGCAACTGGTCAACTCTGGAACTGTCCTCCTCTGTCTGTATTCCCAACTTCCTATGATCTCCAGTCTTTCAAACGCAGTGTGTCCAAGCATCTCGAAATGAATGGATCTTGAATTTGGCTCTCTTTCGAACTGTTTTTGCTTTTTCTTGGAAGGAATAGTATGCAGGCCCATTGCCTCTGGTTCCTTCTTCCATGCATTAAAAAAAAAATATATACATATATATAAATTGTACCAAGTTTAACAATACAGAAACCCAATCTACCCTAACTTAACCTAATCCAACCTAACTAAAATAGTATTCCTTTAACTTGCCCTAAACCTGCCATCTCTCTATACTCAATGCGGAGTTAAGAAGATAAAAACATAAGAATGAAAAGACACCCAGACAAATGAGGAAGTAAAGCAGCATTGAAGTACTGATGTAGAATTCTAACAACACATTAATACAGAGGTAGAATAAGATACTGTTCTTAAAGAAGTGCTATGAAAAAGATGTAGAGCTTTTTTTTTCCTGACAATAACCTGGATTTCTTTGGGCTGGGCTTAAAAGGTCTATAATTGGTATGCACAGGGTTCTGGCCAGGATTTGGTGGGGCCCCCATCAAAAAAATAACGTACTCCATCAGAAGGCATGATGAGTAGAAGTTTATTGGGAATGCATTATCAACAGGAGACGATTGGCACACAGAAATAAATGCAAGAGAAAAACTTACCAAAAAAATCTGGGGAAAAAATAAAGACAGTACTCATGTAAAGGTCTTGGTGATGCACATAAACTTGAATTTCCCCACAGGATGTATTCACCTCAACTGAGGATGCTATTCAAATCCAACTTTGTATATTTTCGAGCAAAATTTACTGGGCTGACCGTATCCTCAGTATCACAATATCCACTTTTCCCATATCTGAATCTCGGACCAAATACCAGATTGGGAAGCAAATTACCACTATTAAATCTTCTGAGTCTTTAAGAACCCTTCCATTAATATGCAATCATACGTTCAACCACATAAAACAGTACTTACCAAAGGAATACAAGAAGACAACACCACCACAGTACACACAACTTGCTTTGATGGCGGGAACAGTTTTACCATACGAGGGAGAAGTGGTAAGCCTTACATGATCTTCTACTTCTTATGCATAGGTTGGACTAAAAATGAGCTTGAATCAATGCATATAATTAAAATGTGCTCTCGAAATATGTCCTTACTGGTGTGTTTTGTAAATTAACTATATCTGCAACATTAATGAATAATACACGTCAAAGAGCAACTCGCTGTGTTGGCATCAGTTATAAATATATCTTCAGTTGAGGAGCAGTCGAATCCGTACTATTTTCTGTTTAATGCACCAGTACAGGCAGTTTCAAAATATATGCCATTGCTTGTATAGAATCTTATATCATAACCCATATTCTAATTAGCAATAAAATGGTGAACAGTTAAATCACGACAATGTTTCACTGAATTATGACAGGTGTAAACAAACCAATATCTTATCTGAGCAGAGGGACTAATTTCATGTCAGCTTTCCCTCTCCCACGAATATTTAACCCTCTCATGGTCTGGACAGCTCTAGTATGCCGTTCTAGCTAATGCCACATGATTTTCCTTAGCTGAGAGTGAGTCATAGGAGGCTGAAAGTGGTAATATATGTGTGTCAAGCCCAGTAAAGGAGACAAAGCAAGGGTAACCAATTCCAACAGAGCTACTCGACACGCCCCCTAAAGCCTTGATCGTCTGAAGGTAATAGGTTTTATAAGTTCAGAACTGAGGTAATTTTAAATGAGACGACATACAGTGTAGCAGAGTTATTAATTGACAAGAAACAACCACAAACCTATTTGCTAGGCTGACCACTAATGAGAAAGCCCATTTGTAACATGTTAGTCTACTGTAGTTCCCTTTCCTTTCAGTGTCTTTGTAAATTGGTGGTCAGTTTGTGTTTTAGTCCGACCATATTTCATATCATACTCTCTTTATCCTTGTAAAATTTGCCCGCACCTCCTCATAGGCCTCCAATCTTCCAGTCATTGAATCTGTAAGAACGTTAAGTACTGTAGATGGTAACAAGTTGATCTGTTCCCTAAACTAATCCATTCTCAATTTGTTTTAGTCCCAATCCAGTCTTAGGTTAGAGAATGAAATGGCTGGGGACAGACTGACTCTAGTTCTCTCACATTAACTTGGCCTGGATTTCTGTTAAATTGCAGCACATTTCACATAGCGGTAGCTCTGGCAGAATAAGACAGTACTATGGCTTTACA
This sequence comes from Birgus latro, assembly GCA_018397915.1. Classification (NCBI taxonomy): domain Eukaryota; kingdom Metazoa; phylum Arthropoda; class Malacostraca; order Decapoda; family Coenobitidae; genus Birgus; species Birgus latro. The sequence continues at coordinate 6,901 of JAGKTI010012716.1, forward strand.
TCTTTCCGCAGCTTTTCATAACTAGTACGATATTCATATTAATCAGCTGTTGCAACCTCACATTCATGATTAAGAAATGGCCATTTTAGGCCAACTTAAAATGAAAAGAGTACAGCTAGGGATGAATTGGTGTTGAGGCTGGAATTATGAGAAAACTTTGCAGGTCTGAGTAAAGATGGAGATGCCTGAGACTGACAGTGAGGATGAGATGGCGCCAGGCTGGGAGGAGCGCTGTACTGCTGATGGATTTGTCTTCTATGCTCAGTGAGTTCAACTGTGACGTACATAACCTCTGAAGGAACTTTGTGTTTTTTATAATGTGGCTTGAAATGGTCTTAAATTATAGGATGCATGAATATGTATTTTGATACAGATTTTATTTTTCCCCTTCTATTTGAGGTCCCTTTGGTAATGTAATATTTTCTGACCAGCCACGGGAGCAAGACAACTCAGTGGAATCACCCGCGCACTAACAAGAGGAAACGTGTTACTGGGGGTGAGGCTGGAATTTCTGTCTGGTTATCTATTCGTCTATCTGCATTTCTGTTTATTTTCTATATATCTACTCTGTCAACTAATACTATTCTAGTTCTAAACTGTTGTTACAACTTAGCATGCAAGATGAAGAGATGTCAGCTTTAAGTCAGGTTGGAGGAAAAAGCATAGTGGTATCTAAGTAATGTTCAGCATTTTGTCCAGAACACTCTAAATACTGTAATGCTCATCTTTTCTCTAGAACACTAATTACTGCAGAATACATATTGAAAAAGATGCTTTAACATTAGTGTACTGTATACATTTTCACATAAAGAAAAACTGCAGCACTGTATTAATTTATATAAGATAAAATTATACACAAACAGTTTATAGAGGTACTATACTATAATACAGTTCATAAATTTCTAATAAATGTATCAGGCTCTAATAAATGCCCACCTCTCTCCTTCCTGTGCTGGTGTTTCAGAGCTTCCATTTGGGTGGGAGCGTCAGATCACAGAAGATGGGAAGGTGTTCTTTGTTGACCACATTAACCGCAAGACCACCTACACCGACCCCAGACTGGCCTTTGCCATTGAGGAGTCCCGCTCACTGAATGATCTTCGGCAGCGATTCGATGCCTCTTCCACTGGGATTCAGGTGCTGCATGGCCGTGACCTGAGTGGCAAGGTGGCAGTGGTGACTGGGGCAAATTCTGGCATAGGTGAGAATGTTGTCATCACCCCCAGGGTCATATGAATATGAATCCAGTGAACTGCAGGCTGATATTGCCCTTCTGCAGTCCACAATCCTCCTGTAGGGGGACAGGGAGGGAGTTAGGGAGTTAAGTGACATTTGTATAACTGCTTAGTTATTTCAATGCCACCAAATGAAGGCATTCCTCTCTAGCACCTCAGTGAAAAGACAGAGACATTAGGATCAAGTTGGTAAAGGTGCTCCAACTGGCTGTGGGCTCATAAAGGTTTTAATTCAAGGAGCAGTTGGGTTTTATTGTCTGCTTATGTAATCCTGCTTTGCAGTAAGCAGCTGGCCTCTCTCGCCTTAAATATCTGGATTGGTAATGTTGTCTCAGGTCCCCCTGCATTCTTGATAGGACAATAAAGGACTGGATGATGGTTAGACAAACATAACTTCTAGGGCACGAGACAACATAATAATGTACCTCTTATGAATTAATTATTATATATATATTTGTCATGATGTGATTTCCTTTCTGTTTATCTGCCTATAGCCAGGCAGCACAATCCCATAAGGGGTGACTGTCTGACTTTTGAGTTGTTTTACAGGGAGGGGCACTAGCCCTCCACCAACCCACTTGTTGACATGTACAGAACACATATGTGTTGGTTGTATGGTTACCACTCAGCTTTGTAAGTCATTTCCAGGCTTACAGGAAACCATTTGGCTTGTCACTCAATGTAAAACCTTCAGAAATGAAAGAAGAGTGCCTCAAACATTTAAAAAATGGTAACACATGACATGGACTTAATGGCACTGTATTTTCCAGACACAAGACAGCATGACCACATGCCTCCCATGGATGTATGGTTATATTTGCATGTCATGCTGTGATAAAGGTTGAGAAAACTATCAAAAAATAATGTAAAAAAAAAAAAAAACATGGGAAAAGTAACATATAACAAAAACTTACAGAAAAAAAGCAACATATAACAAGAACTTACAAAAAAAACAAATGGCAGCATATAACAAAAACTTACCAGCACCATTTTTCCCAGGGTATGAAACAGCACGGTCACTGGCCCACCATGGATGTACAGTTATATTTGCCTGTCGTGATGTGAGTAAAGCCGAAAAAGCCATCAACTGTCTACAGACACAGCGTCCCAGTGCCATCTGCCATGCCCTGCACTTGAACCTGGCTTCCCTGCACAGTGTACGCACCTTTGCACACACCTTCGCACTCAGGTTCAGGTGGGTACTTCTTCGGTGGATTCATGGGTGTGGTGTTGGAGATGCCTTCAAGTGGTGTCATTGATATGAGTGGGTGGTGGAGCTGCCTGGCTGCATGACTGGCCATGGGTACAAGACCACCTTCCAAGTTAGCTATTTATTATAACTCTGCCTTGCCATACCTCTTTCAAACACCTTTTGAGAGTAAATTTAGTGACTCCTGTGACCCTTAATTAACCTAAATTAATCTAACCTATACCTGATCAAACTTAACAACCTAACCTAACCAAACCAAATCAGACCTGACCTGCCCTAGCCACACCAGACCAGACATAACCATACCTTACCTTAACCTACCAAAGCAAACCTCACCTTGCCTAACCAGACATTACATACCAATTCCATACCTTACCCATTCTAGCCCTATGTAATTGCTGTGAATTTCTCCATCAGCGTTTGTGACATGCTGATCCTAAACGCGGGCATCCTGTCATCACAATACAGTGTGACTGACGACGGGTATGAGACCACCTTCCAAGTCAACCACCTGTCACACCTCTACCTCGCCATACTCCTCGCCCCGCGCCTCACACCCACCGCCAGGATCATCTTCATCTCTGCCGAGGCTCACAGGCAAGTCTCATTCTTATTCATATTCTTACTCTTCTAGTCACTTTATAGTCTTGATCGTCATTGTTTTCGGAAAGTCACTTAGAAGTAACAGTAGTTGCAACTGTAGGCTTATCTGAACATGAACTTGGTGGACTGCAGGATAAAGTTGACTATCTCCTGTAGTCCACCATCCTCCTTTCTGGGACTAGGGAGCATGCAGTTGTTAGAAAGTCCCCAATTTTTTATGATACTGTACAAGATGACTCTTATTTACAGCCTCAGTTGTATTGTAAAAGCTGCATTATTAAACCAGAATATAAAGCTTTGTGCAAGTCCCTATTTTATTTATTTTTTAAAATAATAATTTATGAAGCCTGTGATAGTGATACAACACTTCTGGTGAAGGTCATCTTTTTCTCTGCCAAGGTTCACAGCTAGTCTCCTTGTTATCTTTATATGTAGTCTCAGTTATATACTGTACTATTTTAATCACATTTGTAGTCTTGGTCGTATTCATTGACAGATAAAAAGGATTTGTATGGTGTATGGTACTGTTTTGTATCAGTGAACTTACCAGGTGATTTGTACATTTTTTTTCCTTTCAGATTTGCAAAGATAGACAAAAATAATATATCTGAGGAGGTTCTGTCTCCACCCCATGCCTCTTCCTTCGTGCCCATTGAGGCGTACTGCAACAGCAAGCTATGCAATGTTCTCGCTGCACTGGAGATGCAGCGCAGGTTTGGTGGGTATCCCCTTGTGGTTGTTGTGACCCCAGGCTCATCTGAATGAGAACCTAGTGGACTGCAGGCTTATTTTACCCTTCTCCTGCAGTCCATCATCCTTCTTTGGGGGACTGGGAGTTGAGTCATTTGTATGACCAGGCAGCTTCACTGGTGGTGATGTTGATGTGATGATATGATGTTCATATGGTGGTGATGATGATGATGATGGTGTTTTTAATAATGATGATGCTTGGTGATGGTGATAATGATGATAATGGTAATAACATTGTTAATAATAATAATAATAATAATAGTAATAATAATAATAATAGTAATAATAATAATAATAATAATAGTAATAATAATAATAATAATAATAATGATTATTTATTCTTGCTGCTGGTAGGTGGGGACATTCACCATCCACTCACTCAATCTAGTGCTGCTCTCAGGTGACTGCCCTCTCCTCACTTCCTTCCCTCTTTCCTTCCTTCCTCTTCCTTCTATCTACGGGTGACTCTACACTGAGTGACAAGCCAAAATGGTTTCCTATACATCAGGAATCTATTTACCATGCTGGGTGGTAACCATATACAGTAACCAAATCATGGCACCTGGTAGTTTAGTGTGTAATTAAGGCACTCCAATTGGATTGAGCCTGTGTAGGTTTATATCCAAGGGATGGTTGAGGCTGGGCACTTTCATCTTAAATGTCAGGACCAACTTGCCTAGCCCCAGGCTCCTCATGGGGCAACACAGGGTTAGATGATGATGATTTTATTCCTTTTAATTCCAGGTGACCGAGGAATAAACTGCTACGCTGTGCACCCAGGCAACGCTGTCTTTACCAGACTCACTCGTAACTGGTGGGGTTATTGGCTGCTCCATGCTCTAGTGCGACCCTTCACTAAGTCATTGGTTGGTGACTGCCTGCATGTGATACAGTCAAGAATATTTTTTAGATAGGAACTAAAATTACTGAAAAAAGGAAAAATAGAGAAAGATTTGGGCCTTATTGAAGCTTGAACTAATTGACTGCACAGGAATTACTTGGCCTGTCTCTTGGTGTAGAATCACTTGAGGGTAGCACTTATCTTGTACTTGTAATAAAGATCACCTGTACATAACTGTATTCCACATGGCCCACTTGTCCTTAGCTTCACACTGACAGTCTTATTGACTTAGGTAATTTTCTTATTATGGCTGGGATGCTGCATTAAACAGATCATAAATCATATTGTTCTCCCTATTTCCTCCAGTGGTAACGAGTATGTGTAACAGAAGAGAGTCCAGTATATTAAAACAAATCATTTTTGTTTTGGCCATCCTTCACAAGACTAAGGTGCTAGATAGATAGATATAAATATTTCTTTCTCTTCCCTCCTGCAGCAACAAGCATGCGCAACAGCAGTATTCTGTGCAGCCAGCACTGACTTGGCCAGGTATGGAGGTGTGTACGTCAGCAACTGTGTGCCGTGCCCACCCTCACCAGCCGCCCTGGACCCAGTATTGGCCAGCCGTTTGTGGGTCACCTCCATTGGGATGATTGAACATGTATTGGGCAGACGATCATTCAACCTGCAACACTTGACTGGTGAACATGGACTTGCAAAGGAAGATACTGAAAAGATTTGGCATGGTGATAATCAGGCCAGAGTTGAAAAAGATCAGTTTGGTGCAAAATTTGAAGAGAACAGTCCAGAGTATGGTCACAACTTCCAAGGTGCTCTGCAGTTAAGTTCCGATATAAGTGTGGTCGGTACAAAAAGTGGTAAAAGTTCAGAGTCCGGCCAGGATGACAGAGCCAGTTGTAATGTAAGTGGGACAGACCGTGGAGTTGATGATCCAGGCAAAGAACAGTGTAATGTGCAAGTGACATCTTCATAGTTACCGAGTGATGCGTTAACCCTATTCACCCTTTGATCTCTAGCAATAATGCTTTTTTTTTTTTTTTTTACATGGCCCAGATTGTCATCCTTTTGCAGCTTATTTCATGTAGCTCACTGGCAGAATAAGATAAAACTATGGCTCAACATATTTTCCTAGGACACTTCTGGATGACCAGCATCATATTGTACTGTTAATCTGTTGTTACAACTCAGTATTCAAGATGGAGAGGTGGCAATTTTAGGCCAAAATAGAGCAAAATGGGTATAGTAGTTGTAATCCCAGGTTCATATGTAGTGTGAACGTACTGCAGTCTCAAGCTGCCCTTCTCCAACAGTCCACCATCCTCCTCCAGGGGGACTGGGAAGTACTTGAGGGACATTTGTGTGACCAGGCAGCTTAGTCAGCAAGTTATATCAGTGCCATCACATGAAGGCATCCCACTCCAGCATCATCTCTATCCCACTCCAGCATCATCTCTAGCTGTGATGTGGTTAATGAAAGCTCTGTCTAACCCCTTCAGTTTTAAAACTCTGTTTACTCTGAATAAAATCCCTTTGAGACAATTATAAAGTGAAATATAGAGACAATTATAAAGTGAAATATACATCATCAGATTGAAGAGATACAAGGTCGGGCAGTGGATACCGGAGCGGCCCTAGTGAGAAAGGGCAGTGTTTGGAAACTCCCTGTACTGTTGTTTGCAGATGATACTGTGTTGTTGAGCGAAGACGAAGGGGAGCTGCAAGGCTTGCTAGATGAGTTTGGGAGTGTGTAAGAAATGGAATCTAAAGGTGAATGTAGGGAAGAGCAAAGTGATGGTCTTTGAGAGAAGTGAAGCCAGTGAATGTACAGTGAGATTGGATGGGAAGGATATGGAGAATGTGAGTGCATTTAAGTACTTGGGTAGTGTGATGAGTAAGGATGGAAGTCTGGAGGGTGAAGTGCTCAAAAGGGTGCAGCAGGGAAGGAAGGTTGCTGGTTCGTTGAAAGTAGTGATAAGAAACAGGGAGGTGAGCATGGAAGTGAAAAAGTTGTTACATGACAGTATTGTGATACCAACTCTAACATATGGAAGTGAAGCTAGGACCCTGTTGGAAGGACAGAAGTCAAGAGTGAGAGCAGTGGAAATGAGTTATTTGAGTGGAGCATGTGGAGTTACATGGAGAGACAGACTAACAAATGAGGAAGTGAAGGAGCATTGTGGTGTGGTTGTGGACGTGATAGGAAGCGTTAGGAGAAACGTTAAGGTGGTTTGGGCGTGTGGAGAGGATGGAGAGTGAAAGACTGACGAGGAGAGTGTATGTGAGTGAGGTGGAGGGGGCGAGAGGGAGGGGGAGGCCGAGGATTAGATGGAGGGATGGAGTGGAGAGGTATATGAGAGAGGGGGGTGTGAGTTGGGAGCGGGGTAGTGAAATGGCGGGAGACAGAGCGACATGGAGGCGATTTGTTTGTGGCCACCCCGTGCGGGATTGAGGCGTCTGGCAATAGATAGATGGATAGATTGAAGGAGTTAATGAGCTATAGATAATGTACTTATAAGTCTTTTTTTCTTGCTCAACATAGTTGACGTACAAGATTTTAAATAGTGTAGCTCGAGTTTTAATGTATCGGTAACCATATTTGACATTAAATCATGAACAGTGTAGCCTGACTCCTTATGTATCCTATATTTGATATTTATAAAGGTAGCCTGTTATAACACACCTATTCTATATTTTCCCTTGCATTCCCTTTGTAATAAGAATAGCTGAAAACTGTGCACAACCAATAAATACAGCAACTGTTACTGATCAAATGTAAAAGGTGGCAGTACTTGATGCAAGAGAGTTTACATGAATGGAAAGAAGACAGTGTTTATTATGAATAACATTTTAAGAGATAGAAAAGTTCAAGATAAATACTGTTAGAATGTTAGGACCAACTTGCCTAGCCCTGGGCTTGTACGCTTCTCATGGGGCAGCGTAGGATTGGATGATGGATGGATGGATGAAGAATTTGGAAGAATACGTAAACTTCTTCACAGCAATATAGCCTGTATATACATTAACCCATCATTCAAACTTTCTTGGCTACATCTGTCCAGCAAAGATTGTCTTACTGACTTACATCACCATCATCATTCACACCTTACCCACCCCAAGGAGGGATGAGGTAGGGTCCAGAAAGCCTGAAGAAACTTGGTAGAATGAGATACTAATCAAAACTGAAAGACCAACACTCCCATTCAAGCACCCAGAATCCTGGCTCCACCCCCTGCCCCCCAAAAAGGGCAGGGTGGCTCAGTGGTTGAGCATCGAACTCAGGACCGGGGGGTCGTTAGCACGGGCCACGCCCAGTAGCTCCCATGCCAGGAGGGGTAGCGCCCTTCTGTCACCTAGTGGGGCTATGTGATCTTATAAGGTCTAGCTCAGGGGAACATTTCCCTTCCCCCCCCCCACAAAAAAAAAAGCTTTACACTCACCTATCTAAAAGTCAATCTCTACAAAAAATGGGTGCCAAGACCTGGCTATCTACTACTCAGCAGCCACCCACCCAGCTCATTTTTTTTTTTTCTTTTAAGCAAGGGAGAAGGAACCAAGGCCAGGAGCCCATAAACCATCCAGACTATGGTCACAACTTCCCAATCCAAAAAAGAAAAACCACAGAAGCTACAGCATACCATAGCCAGTCTCAGTGTGGGAGTTAATTAAAAGGAAGGATGGCATCATTAAGACTGACAAAATCGTGAATCTTATCAGAACCAAGGGTAACAAAAACATCTGATGAACTGCACTGTTAGATATTACCAAAGGTACAATCAGGAGCTTAAATTAGAGTGCAAATACCTTCCTATGGATACAGCATGCCCTCGTTTTACAACTGGGATGCGTTTTTTATAGACCATCATATAACTATTGATCGTATAATTATATTAGCCTTTTAGCAACTGTATATGTGAGAAAACAATCATATAATAAAAAGCCCAGGGGATATACCTTAAGTGACAGTATACGTGAGAAACAAAAAATCCTAAAATTTTATCTATCACACAATTGTGTAATGAGGGTGTACTGTATCTAGTTCTTTCTTCATAGTGTAAATGATACACTGTTGTATATTGAAGAATTTATTACAAATATGCAATATTCTACCTGCTATGCCCATTTATTGAGGCAATGTTTACTTATTTGGAAAAAAGCAAGAACCTGGGGGTGCTCATTTCTCACAAAGAAACGAAACCGCAGCATTACAAACTTAGGAACAGCTTCATTATAAAGTGACTCCCATGTTGTTGCTCCGGGGAGATGCCGGCTCAACGCAACCTAAAGCAAGACGTCCAAGGTGCAATGCTCAGGTAATTTGTACTTGTGTGTGAACTAACGGTAACCATCAGGGCATGGATTCACAGACACAAACTTACAACCAATTCCCTCTTGTAACTCATGTTTTCATAATAATAATAATAATAATAATGATGAAATAATTCAGTTATAATCTTTCTGGTAGTAGTAGTAGCAGCTACATCCCCAGGTCAATTTGAAATCTGAACCCAGTAGACTGTAGTCTGAATTTGGCCTTCTCCAGCAGTCCACCATCCTCCTTTTGGGGAATATGGAGGGAGTTAAAGGATGTTTGTATAATCAGGCAGTGAGGTGGGCCAGTTCTAGTGTTGCTGCCACATTAGGGCACCCTTCTCCAGCACCACTCAAGAGTTTAATTTACAGGATGAACAAGATGAAAGTTTATGCGCTTCCCTGTCCTTGTCCTTCCTGCTTAAAAAATAATAACTAAACAATATTTTTTCATAACCAAGATTTCACTTTAGCATAAAAAACAAGTCATGGGATAATTCAACGCACTTTGTCTTTCTCGCAAAAAAAAAAAAAAAAATCACATTTCCGAGGGAAATGATCGTAAATTTGCCTAGAGAATCCTGGCCCAGTACGTGCCCCCTCGTCACCAAGGAAACCAACTTTTGAATACAGTATATGAGATTTTAATGGTGGACTGAAAAATTGTTACAATCATCAAATTTGTAAGGGAAATCCTGTACATTTATAGTGGATTTGTTCTAACCTGACGAAGATCCACAGTCCCTTTCAGCTCAGTGGGTAAACCAAGTGTTATCATATTTGAGAGTCAATTTACCTAGTAACCAAGGAGACTCATTCCTACCTCATAACTATGGCTCATCGTATTCCATGGCATTACGATTTAAGTGCTCAAGTGGCCCAGTTCTGTCAGGTAAAAACAAACAGACTATAGCAACAAAACTGAACACAATCTAATATAACTTATAGAAAACATAACTTTACCACAGCCAGTACATAACTTGGCCCAATCAACCTGGAGATGCATTTTTCTTTTTATTCTGGCCATTTCCTGATTATTTTATTCAGCCTGAGAAAGACTATTTTGCAGTGAGGGGTTGGATATAGCCTTAATTAACCCTCTTCAATACAAGGCCTTTCCTATGTTAAATAAAAGAGTGGTAGTGGCAAGAATTAACTAAGGCCATCATCCAAGTGTTAAATACTGGTAATGAATTTTTGAAAATAGACAAGAATTCAATAACAATAATAATAACTATGTAGCAACACTTCAATGGATTAAATTCCATTCACTCCATACATAAAAGGTACTTGTATACAGTATTCCTTTACAGGATAGTTAAATATGCATAGTCACTGATGCTACAAAGTGAGGGTTAAAAAGTATTCCTCTGGTGCTGGGCTGCCACACATTTCGGGTAAACAAGCAGGTGATACATACAACATTTCTGAGTCTGGGGATTCTCAAATACTCAATCACTGTTGTTGTTCTGACCCAAGGTTCATCTACATGTGAATCCGGTGGACCAAAGGCTGAAGCTGCCCTCATCTTGCAGGGCAGGGTGGGAGTTGAGGGATGTTTGTGTAACCAGACGGCTACACTACTAGGTTATAATCAGTGCCACCGCATGAAGACACTTCTCTCCAGCACAAAACATACAGTAAACTTCTATTGTATACTGCAGGTATGTTCCAAACTACAAACCTTTCTCCATACAAGTGGTATTAATACCAATAAATTTGGGGAAACTGCCAAATCAGCCGTGTACATAGCACTGGAATATCAAGGGACAAATTTTCTGCAAATTACTGTGGATTTATTGAGCACAAGACAGTAGAAAAGGGAATCTACAACAAGAATGTATTTATAACTGATTTCTTCTTTTAACTCATTTATTTGGTATTGGAGAGGGATGCCTTGAAGTGGCAGAACTGATATAAGCAAGCCACTCCAGTGTCCAGTTATACATGCTTCCCTCAATGCCCTCCCCATTCACAAAAGGAGGATGGTGGGCTGTAGGGTAAGGAGTAACCAGCCTGCAGTCCACTGGGTTGACATACAGAGGAGCCTGAGGTTGCAACTACAGCACTACTAACTTATGACAAATTCATTTTTGCTGAAAACACAAGAACACAGTAGAATATTTCCACACCCCTAGTTCTTCCTGCAAAAACAAATCTTAGTCATTGTCATCATCATCCAGATCTCTCTTCCTACATACAGATGGGGTGAGGTAGGGTGCAGGGAGCAAGAAAAAAATGACAGGATTTATCTTAGCTACAAACTTTCCACAAACTTATTTTCTTTATCAGAAAGACAAGCAAAGGAGTGCAGAAACCCCTTGTCTCTTCCTTCCTTCCATGAAAATAAAAATAAAAATAATAATAAATACAGTAAACTCTCAATTATCTGTCATTGCAATATCTGGCGCTGCTGGCTCAGCTTTATTAAAGCAATATCCGGCGCCAAAACGTAATGTAAGCGGAGGTTCCATGCATTATCCGGCATTGAGGTGTACCAACCGGCTCATAAATGGTAGCCAAGCAGCACTGTATTACTGTACTATATCATTATTTTATTGTACTTCATTTTTAATTATCAACTTTTACTTAAGGGAGTTTTTAGGATACAGGTCCAAGACAGATAGTGACGCAATATCAGGCTCGACGCTGAATCTTGAGCTGATGGTAGGTACTATGCAATATCTGGCGTTTTGAATTAACCAGCGTAGGGTTTGGCTGAATTACGCAGGATAATTGAGAACTTACTGTACAGTAGTTGAAAAAAAAAAAATTATGATGGGGAAGTGATTGTAAATACATTTGGGAATCCTGGTGCTGGACAAGGGCATCTTTTCATGGTGGCATCAGTATAACGAGGCAGTTCCAATGTCAGGTAAATCATGCCCCAATTTCCTCCCTATCCCCCCAAAAGGAAGATGGCAAATTTCAGACGGAGAATTTCAGCCTATGCTCTCCTGGGTTCCCATCCACATGGACCTTAAGCGCTTGTTTTGTTTGCCTGGGGCCACAAAAACATCCCCTCAAGTGCTTGTTTTGTTTGGGGCCACAAAAACAACCCAAGTGCTTGTTTTGTTTGTCTGGAGCCACAAAACAACCCCTTAAGTGATTTTGTTTGTCTGGGGCCACAAAAACCCCTTATGTGCTCATTTTGTTTGTCTGGAGCCACAAAAACAACCCCTTAAGTGCTTATGTTTGTCTGGAGCCACAAAAACAACCCCTTAAGTGCTTGTTTTGTTTGCCTGGGGTGACAAAAACAACCCCTCAAGTGCTTGTTTTGTTTGTCTGAGGCCACAAAAACCCCTTAAGTGCTTGTTTTGTTTGTCTGGGGCCACAAAAACAACCCCTCAAGTGCTTGTTTTGTTTGTCTGGGGCCACAAAAACCCCTTATGTGCTCGCTTTGTTTGTCTGGAGCCACAAAAACAACCCCTTAAGTGCTTGTTTTGTTTGTCTGGGGCCACAAAAACCACCCCTCAAGTGCTTGTTTTGTTTGTCTGGGGCCACAAAAACAACCCCTTAAGCACTGTTTTTATCTGGGGCCACAACCCCTAAAGTGCTTGTTTGGTTTGTCTGTTTGAATCACACTTGTGCTCTTGGACAAATACTCGTACTACACCACTGAACTGGCTTTCTGGGTGTTTCCTAATTCAACTTTGCACACAGCCATCCCAACCAGGGTCACTGGGAATATACCAGGTAAGTAAATAAACCATAGTGTACGAGGAAATATTACACGGTACCAGAAAATACTGCCAAGAAATGGAAAAAACTGCCAAGAAAAGGAAAATATTGGCAAGTAAAGAAAAATATTGGCAAGTAAAGAAAAATATTGGCAAGTAAAGGAAAATATTGCCAAGTAATGGAAAATACTACCAAGTAAAGGAAAATACTGCCAAGTAAAGGAAAATACTGCCAAGTAAAGCAAAATATTCCCAAGTAATGGAAAATTTGTCAAGTAAAGGAAAATACTGCCAAGTAAAGGAAAAAATTGCTCCCTTGACAAATGCTTCTGATGTATTACTAAGAATACTTTACCTAAGGAAGTACCATAACTGGGAAAGAAATTGAATAAACCACTGAGTACTGTACTAGGATATATTGCCCAGTACTGAAAATATTGCAAGTACCGGAAACTATCGCCCCGACAATCATTTCCGATGTATTACTAATCATGTTTCTACAAAGGAAGTGCAATAATTGTGAAATAAATTAACCACAGAATACGGAACTGAAGAATATTGCTCAGTACTGGAAGATATTCCCCCCTTGACAACCACACCTGATGTGCTGTATTACTAAGAATGTTTCAGTTAAAGTACTGTATTTAGCAGAGCAAAATGGCCAAGACCTGAGTTGCATGGTTTTTCTCGCCACCAATCCGATCTTTTTCCTTGACCCTTAGGGATTACTTTTTCATGTTATTCTTGCCATAGCCTGACAATTCTTTTTTAAGTTTAGCTTACGGTAGAAAATTCTTTATGAACTGGAGGGGTTAGATGCTACCTTAAGCCTTCAGTATTAAAGGCTTTTCTTAACAGAATAGGGTGCTGGAAAGGGATGCCTTCACCTGGTGGCACTGATATAACCAAGCTGTACTGCTGCCTGGCTATACAAATGTTCTTCACCTCCCTCTCTATGTTCTGAAAGGATAGTGGACTACATTACAACTTCCACCTGCAGCTCACCAGCTTCACATTTCAGATGATCCTGGGACCACAGCAACAATAAAGACAATAAAAGGCCCCCACACAACTAAATAAAACAGGTGGTAGAAAAATGTCACCAAAAATATTCCTATGGTGAGGAGGTTAAGGTTGATCCTGGTAATAGCAATCCCAACATTCACTTGAGCCTACAATGGCAGAAAGTAAACAGTCCATTTATCTTAAGGTCACTATGTTTCTTAACCCCTTAAGTTTTTTTTTTTTTCTGCTGCTGCTATCAAAGAACTTCAACTTACAAATGGACACAGTAGTAGTAGCTGCAACACCAGGCTCATCTGGATACAAACCCAGTGGACTGCATGATTTTATACTCATTTTAACATAACTTGGCCCAGATTTCTATCCTTTTGCAGCTTATTTCATGTATATCAGTTGCAGAATAGGACGACACTCCAGTTCCACATCATTTTCGTAGCACTTCTTCATGAATAACACTATATTCTAGCATTTATGTCTTGCAATACCTCAGCATTCAAGATATTTAGACAGCCATATTAGGCCAAGTTAAAGCACAAAGAGTTTAACACTGCAGTCCATCACTATCCTTTCTGGAGAGGAGGGTGGGGATGAGAAATGTTTGTGCATCCTAGCAGGTCCTCTGTTGAGTGCATCAAGGAGACCACAGGAAGTCATCCCTCTCCAACACCAGAGACTAATATTCAAGGGGTTGATGAAAGCTATACAGTATCTAACCCTTCCAACTTAGTCTCTACCAAGCCAACTAAAATCAGTTCCATGTCACTTCCAGGTAGCAAGAATAAAATATAAAATACACCACTGGATTGAAGGGTTAAATATTGGCCAAAAACCCAAAAGATCAAAAGTAACTCAACTCCTATTTAACATCTGGCAAATGTACTAGTAATAATGAATAGTACAGCACAAGGATCCACATCAATACATTCCAAAACTGAAGACTTTTTTTTTGGAAGTAACCTTGACATTAAGACTATTTCCTTAGCACCTCACAATGATCAACACACTACTTGTAATATTCACTTAGTAATATTAAATAACTGTTCCTTGATTAGTGTAACAGGTTAACCTCTTCTCATCAGCATGACGTCCAATTAGGCTTACTCTTGCTGCCACCAGACGATTTAATGCAATTTGAGGCTCAGGGATTGGTGTGGCTGGTCAGGGTTGCCTTAAACAGAGACTCGGAAGCCTAGCCCAGGGCCCCTACGCTCCTGTTTATATGGAGCAAAATGGGGATGACAACGATGATGATGATGATGATGATGATGAAGGACTCTCATACTGAAGGGGTTTATTAAGGCTATACAGCAAATCTTCACTTTACGAGTGGGATGCATTTTTGAAAACTGATCACATACTGGATTCAGCATTGTAAAAAAAAAAAAAAAAAAAAAAAAAAATCACAGTGATCATATAAGCGAAAAACGGTTGTAAATGAGAAATACATCACAGCAATCGTATAACTAGAAAAAGAAATCATAAAATGCAAATTGTTCCTAAATTTTCCTTGATCATATAAGATCACACACCAAGTACTGGCAGCTGTATAACACGGGTGTCCTGTACTGTTTCTATCCCCTTCAGTTCACATTCTCTCTCCAAAGCTAAATAAAATCATCTGGAGGTAGCAAGAATAAACTACTACAACTATTAAAAAAAAAAAAAAAAAAAAGACAGTGGATGCAAGGGGATAAAGCGCACTCTGAAACGCTCCTCAGGCTCCTTAAGACTAACAGCTGTTGTCTGGTTGGCCAAGGAGACTTAATGACCCTTCCCTGGCCATTTATTTTTAGCCATGGACACCTTAACACCCACTCCTAGGCTACTTCATCATCATGATCACCATAATCATTATCACCACCATCGACACCTCCTTTCCAACCCTAAGGCGAGGTGAGGTAAGGTCTGGAGAGCCTTAAAAGAATCTGACAGACAAATACTAACCAAAGCTTGTCCAAGTAAATGAGCCACACACCCATTCACTCACAATTCAGACCCCCAGAATTCTGACTCCTCTTACACCGTTTTAATATCAATGTACTTTGCATCAAAACATGGAGGAGATGGAGCCAGAGAGATGCCTTCATGTGGTGGCACTGATATAAACATGTTCCTCAACTGCCTCATTATATAAACATCCTTCAACTGCTTCCCTATCCTTAAATGGAGGATGGTGAACTGTAGATCAATTTAAGCCCGCAGTCCACCTGGTTCATGTTTCAGATGAACCTGGGGCTACAACTACTACTCACTGGGGATGGGAAGCCTTTGTCAGTTTTTTTAATGCAATTTCCTTATGACTTTATATTGTATTGGACCAATTTTCCAAACTAAAGAGGTTAGATACAGCCTTGACACCCTCCTTCAAAAATTCCTTTCTTTACTTAAACAAAATTATCAAGTATCAGGATGAATATGACTGAAAGGACATCATTCTGATTTGTTTACAGCTTAAAGTTGTTTTAATTCAATAGTGTTTGAATTTAAAGGTACAGTATTTGTTTTTAAAGGCATTTTAATTTAAAGGTGTCTGGTTTTAAAAACTGGTTAAGGTGTGATGAGCAAAAATATATCACCAGGGAAGGGATGTCAAGATGACTCCAAGGCCAGTGTGAAGTACAGCCCTAAGAGATTTGGGCTGGGCAATATTGCACCAACTTCTAAGCTACAAAAACTCTTGTTGATAAAACATTCACGGCACTTTTCCATCTGATCAGTTCCTTGAGTGGGTTCCCTGCTTGACATGTCACTCTTTGCTTTCATCTTTGTAAAAAAAAAAAATTTAAAAAAATAATAATAATAATCGGCCTGATTCTTGGGTGTTTGAGGTTTCTAGTTCCATGAGGTCACTTGCATATTAATAAAAAAATTGTCCACAGTAATATCGTAATCCTAGGTAACCCCCCCTCCCTCCCCTAAAGCCCTCGGAAATAAAATATGAAATAAAAATAATAGTACTGCCTAGTCTATGTCTGTCTTATTCGCTAGGTTTTAACTTCTTCTCATCCGGTGAGGGGGAATCGATTTCTGCTTCATCCGAACTTCTCTTCACACCTCCAGTCACCCCTGTGGTTTCTTCCGCTTCTTTCTCCTCCTCCTCCTCTTCCTCTTCTGTCACCTCCTCCACTACTACTCCCTCCTCCTTGCTGCCCCCCCTGGCCTCCAGTGCCATGGGGTTGAACTTGATGATGATACAGGTCATGTTGTCACAGCCAGTACCATCGCCATGGGTGTGTGGTGCCAGGCAGTGGTCAAACAGCTGCAAGACACAGTTACTGATGGTGTGATGAAGGAAAATAGTAATCCCTTGGTTACCATGCAAAACTCATGGTGCACCAAGTGAGTAATAACAAAGCTGTACAATAACGAAAACACAGAACCTATGGGATTTATCCTGACTGGCACCGGGCACTGCTCTCATAAACCCAAAATTTCCCTTTTACAACAATTTGGACCCACTAAATACATTCAGTACATACTGCTATAGTAAATTTTGCACATCAATATCAGCAGAAACCAGCTCAGGTATGCAATAAAAACAATTTTTAGCCAAAAAAATATGTAGTAATGGCAGGAGTGCAGATTTTCATCTTGCAGTGATG
>JAGKTI010012717.1:0-24172 GCA_018397915.1 Birgus latro
GAAGGGGTACCAGTGACAGTAAATGTTGACTCATCACTCCAAAGCACAGTTTTCCATTGCTCCTCACTCCAGGCAAGATATTTCTTACAAAAATTTACTCACTTTTTCTTCTGAAGTGCAGTTAGCATTGTTTTTTTACGAGCACAAAAACTCCTGTAGCCCAGATCGTCATGCAACAGTTGCTGCACACTTCTGACAGACACAGCTGCCAGCAACTGTGGGTTCTTTTCTTTTAAATCCCGTGCTGTTAGCCCTGGATCCTTGTTAACTTGCCTTGAGATCAGCTGACGGGTCCTGAAGGTTGTCTTACGAGGTCTCCCAGGCTTGGGAAGTGGAGTGGGAGGAATGGCCTCCCCACTGTCCTTGAACCGCTTCACCAGTCTCTGCACTGTCCTCAGTCTAACACCATCTGATTTGCAATAAATGGGAGTTTGTGGCCATCTTTGTATAAAGTAATCACTTCCACACATTTGTCCTTGCTTGTGGTTACTTTAGGCATGACGAGAATGTGGTTGGTAACCAAATAACTGTGTTATTTGAGTCAAAACATGCCCTCGTGGTGCATCACACACAGAGACTATCCTCCTCCTGTGGCTGCTCAAACATTACTGAGCCTGCTCCTGTGGTGCCAAACCTATCAAGCAGGGTTGCCAGCTCCCGTTGAAAAAGCGTCAGCTCATTTCGCATCACAGGGGAGGGTAGTATTGACCCTACTTCACTTAACGCGAAAAAGAATGACGTTGGCAAAAAAGCGTCAATACTTTCCGCGCCTACTGTATATGTACATTACTTTCTTTCTCTATATTCAACAGCTGCCGGGGGTTTCTGGCCATCGCCCACTCCTCCTTACCGGGGTTTCCGAGATTTTGGCAAAAATACCCTTACTTAAACCCTAATATCTGCCAAACTATTATAACTATAGAAAAAATTAATTATTCATAAGACTCATCAACTCTTCCTCTTGCAAAGGAAAGTATCCCGAGGTCTCCAGGTGGTACCATTGATGAGTATGGGTAAGTTAAAGATGACTGTTTTTCTGTGTTTTGGCGGGCTAATCCGGTTGCTCGCCACTACCAGTGGTCTTGGACTCGTTGGCTAGTGTTGACAGCACTGACCGGAGTGGTGATTGTAACACTGCCTGGCCTCTTGGAATATTCCAATAATTTTCTCGACTTTTCTTCACCATCGTAAGGATGAGTCATCAGCCCTTCCTTGTGGCTCCCCATATGGTTTTTGGCCCTTTTATAATGCCACTATGCCCCATAGATGTATGGGAAAG
Organism: Birgus latro; assembly: GCA_018397915.1. Lineage (NCBI taxonomy): Eukaryota > Metazoa > Arthropoda > Malacostraca > Decapoda > Coenobitidae > Birgus > Birgus latro. The sequence goes on from JAGKTI010012717.1 coordinate 1,280, forward strand.
GAATAGCTCTTTATTTTTATTACTCATTTTTTGTTTTAATTATAATAATTTCCCTTTACTACAGCACTTATATTTGCACTTGACATCACGATTATGGGTAATTGCACTTTGAGAAGTAAATGCTCTGGCAGTTTCACGCAGTATGGTTGAGTATGAGGTAATTACTTGTACAGAAATTGTGACTAATTTGTACTAATCAGGGGCAACATGAAAATACAGTATTACTAATATTATACGCAACTTACCTTTTTTGTATTTCACATCACAAATACAATAATGCTCACATATTCACCATTCTTTTCTGAGTAACAGCCAACCAGGTAATTTTCTTACTCCCTGTCCACTCTCTTCTTACTCTTTCTTATTAATTTGTTCATCTCTTTCTTCCTCTCTACTATTATTACTATAAAAAGAAGTGTGTGGTAATCATAGGGGCATTTGCCTTCTTAGTATAATAGGAAAAGTATATGGTAGGATACTTATTGACAGAGTTAGGGAAATAACAGAGGAATTAGTTGGAGAAGAACAGGGAGGTTTTAAGAAGGGAAGAGGTTGTGTAGACCGGATATTCATTCTTAGATCTTTAGTGGAAAAGTTTCTAGAGAAGGGCAAGAAGTTGTATGCTGCCTTCATGGATTTGGAGAAAGCATATGACAGGGTGGATAGACAAGGATTGTGGAAAGTATTAAGAATGTATGGAGTGGATGGGATGTTGTTGCAGGCAGTGAAGAGTATGTATGAGAGTGCTAAGGCTGCAGTGCGTGTGGATGGCAAACTGAGTGAATCTTTCCATTTGAAGGTTGGATTGAAACAAAGATGTGTCATGTCTCCATGGTTGTTCATTCTGTACATGGATGGGTTATAAAAGAGATACAAAGTAGGGCAATGGATGTTGGACCGGCCATAGTGAAAGAGGGCAGTGTTTGGAAACTCCCTGTACTGTTGTTTGCAGATGATACTGTGTTGTTGAGTGAAGACAAAGGGGAGCTGCAAAGCTTGGTAGATGAGTTTGGGAGAGTGTAAGAAACGGAATCTAAAGGTGAATGTAGGGAAGAGTAAAGTGATGGTCTTCGAGAGAAGTGAAGCCAGTGAATGTACGGTGAGATTGGATGGGGAGGATATGGAGAATGTGAGTGCATTTAAGTACTTGGGTAGTGTGATGAGTATGGATGGAAGTCTGGAGGGTGAAGTGCTTGAATGGGTGCAGCAGGGAAGGAAGGCTGCTGGTTCGTTGAAAGCAGTTATAAGAACTAGGGAAGTGAGCATGGAAGTGAAAAAGTTGTTCCATGACAGTATTGTGATACCAACTCTAACATATGGAAGTGATGCTTCGACCCTGTTGGAAGGACAGAAGTCAAGAGTGAGAGCAATGGAAATGAGTTATTTGAGAGGAGCATGTGGAGTCACATGGAGAGACAGACTAACAAATGAGGAAGTGAAGGAGCGTTGTGGTGTGGATGTGGACATGATAGGAAGCGTTGGGAGAAACATGTTAAGGTGGTTTGGGCATGTGGAGGATAGAGAGTGAAAGACTGACGAGGAGAGTGTATGTGAGTGAGGTGGAGGGGGGGGAGAGGGAGGGGGAGGCCAAGGATGAGATGGAGGGATGGAGTGGAGAGGGAGGCGGTAGCTCGATCGGTAGAGAGTTGGCTTGCAGGCCCGAGGGACCCAGGTTCGAATCCTCGCTGGGTCAGGGAACAGTTTAAGGATTTGAATTTCATTAAATCAGGCTTTACTGATCTACCAGGAGACCCGCCGACATGTCGTAAAAATAACCCCGCTAATACCAATACATCAGTCCTGTAGGAGACAGCCCTAGCATGTATTCAATATGGACGGTGGGTGTTAGCGCCAAATTGGTGACATGTAGAGGTGTATGGTATGTAGGAGGACGGCTGGGCCTTGATAACAGGCTGTAAAGCCTATGCCCAGAGTCGGACATATTAAAAAAAATAAATAAAAATGAGATAGGGGGGTGTAAGTTGGATGCGGGGTAGTGAAATGGTGGGGGACAGAGCGACATGGAGGCACTTTGTTTGTGGTCACCCCGTGTGGGATTGAGGCGTCTGGCAATAGATAGATAGATTATTATTATTGTTATTATTATTATTATTATTATTTTTATTATTATTATTATTATTATTATTACAGTATCATTATTTAATTTATTTTATTATTATTATTGCACTGTATATGAGTGGTGTAGAGAAACACAAATCTGTACGAAACTAGTCAGGAATAAACTTCTGTCTCAGACTCATGTTTCTCTACACCACTCATATATATCAGTCGTAATGTCTCGACAGTTATTATTACCGGTACTATTATTTATTAATTTTTATTATTATTATTAATCATTATTGTTATTACATGTACAGTACAGTATATGAGGAAGTGAAGAAGCACTGCGGTGTTGATGTGGATGTTCGATAAAATGTTACAAGCAGTACTTTGGGATAGTTTTATCATGTGGAGAGGATGGAGACTGAGAAGCTGATAAAGATAAAGCACACTTACTCATGTCATGTACTTCATTTGAGCTACATAGATAATTCTTCAACATAGCCTTATAAAATATCTTAGGGAGCACTCACTTGAAGTTACCAGTTTCCTGCAGTTCGTTGGGTTCGGAGCCTGATGATCCTTGGACTGCAACAACAACATCTACTAGGAGGTTGTTCTAAACTGAATAAAGTCTGTCAGCAACAAGACTAAAATATGAAAATTTGTCATCAGGTTCAAGGTGTTAAATGGATGACACTAACCTGGAAGTGTGCGGTGAGTGTCCAGGTCTCGTAGCTGAGCCAGAAAGGGGTGAGGCCCATAGCACTTTCCTCTGGTGTACAGCTGAGCCATCACCACAGCATAGTTGCTTGTCTTGCCCACTGTAAAATATATATGGTCAGGCAGGCAACAGCCACCCAATAGACCAATTTTATCCCTTCAAGATGTAGAAGCCTGAGACTAGGCTACCGTAATCTACTACATCAAAGGACAGATGACCTGCCTATTGTCCTTGGTGGCATTACATGATTGAAAACTTCCAGTCACCTCATGGAGACCAAACATGTGCAAGGCTGTCACTCCAACTGGGGCATTCTAACCAGAAAACCACCATGCACTATTGTAATATCATATGTATTACAGAAAACAAAAAAAAAGTCTTAAATGGGTAGCAGTAAGTGTGGGATAAGTTATACAAAAATACCTTGCTATTTTATACAGTACAGTACTAGAATCTGTCTGTCTGTCATCAAACCCTTTATTGTCCCATCAGGAGCACTGGGCTAATCTATTAGGTCCACACATTTAACCCCTACGCCGCGGGGTTGTCGGAGGCGTACCGGGCCAATCCCGTGGGAATATTTGCGCTCCGACTGACTTTTTAGAAATATTTGCCAAAAATCAGTTATTAGCCCTAGAATATTATAATTACATATGCATATGGCACATACCTTCAGCTTTCTCCTGGGATGTTTTTTTTAGCACTCGTCGACTACCGTAGGACTTGTGTAGACTTCTGTAGTTGGGTAACTAAGTCTCCACTTTACACTTCCTAACTTCTCGTAATATGAATACCACTGCCAGATATTAACACTAGAAACACTATTCAATGATTTCCAAGTAGTTTGGAATCCATACTGCAAAAAAAAAAAACACTGTGAAAGCAATGTAAAATACGAGCGCGTACGAGCCTCCCACTCGCACTAATTCGCCGCTGGTATTCTGTCATTTCTTACTCATATACACACACACACTTTATTATTTCTTGTACTTTATTACACTTTTATATATCTACAGTCCTTAACCGCTTCCCACACGATGTTTAGTAGGGGTAGAGGTCACAGGGCCTTTTATAATGGGCTCAAAAGCGGCAGAAATGGAGGGGCGTGCTTTCACCGTGAAGGACGAGAGTGAACTGACTGTACAATACATATCTCGGTAGCTAAGAGTTGAAAATGTCAGCTGCTAATGTATATGCTAAGAAATAAGTTGTAAGAAATCTAGACAATACATATTAAATTAGGTAGTTCCAGGTGATATCACTCAGGCTTCTCCCTTCCTTTCTTATATACATTTATATTATGAGAGTAGCTCATACGGCATATTTCACGGGGAAAAAAGCAGGGGAAATTAGCGAACGAGTGCAGGTTGGATGTTTCCAAGTGATAATTAGCCAATTCCAGGTGTATGGCACTATCAGTTACCTTATTTTTATATATATATATATTTTTTTGTATAAGGATAGGGCATAGGGCTCATTTCAATGGATGAAGTTGAAAAATCCGGGGAAGATTTACTTAGCTCAGAGCAGCTGAGCAGATGACATGAGAGGGTAATGGAGGGGAGGTAGGGAGGGGAGTCTAGAATGGGGGAAAATGGCTAAGTTGTCAACAATGGATGGGAGTACTGATGACATTAGCAGCTCTGACTATTGTTGGACATTGGCAGTGCTGATAGGTGATACAAGTCACCACCTGAAAGCCTGGGCGAATTAAAAAAAACACAGAGGCACAGAAGTGACGCCCCGCAGTATGATCCATTGCACCTGACCATCACGAAAGTGACGACCCGCGGTTGAGGGGTTAAGAGGAGAGTGACCAGCTGCTCAACCCTGAGTGGCTTTATGTTAGCATTAGACTAGCCTTCACTCAGATGGAAACCCATACTGACCCAATCTGGTTGGAGCATCTTAACACGTCAACCGCGTATTGGGCCACCCTTGTACTGAGCAGATGTTTCACTTGTTGCGTATTGGTACATCTGAGGCCCGAATATCACTTTCTACAAACTATTACAAACATGAGTATGTAAACAATTTGTGTATAAATTTGTATTTATTATGACTGCAGATGCGTTGCTATGGTACTGGAAAATAAGATAAAATTGATGAGACAATGAGTTTATTTTATTTGTTGAAAGAAAAAAATAGGCTTCTGAAATACAAGTAATGTTTGGTGACATATTACTTCAAAAATACAATCAATTTAAGAAAATAATGGAATATTAGATCATCATAATGTTGATCACTAATATGTTTTTTGTTGAAACATGAAATGCAAAGGTGTGGTTGACCCTCACATTCGTTGCAATAGGTGGATACTCTCCTAGCCTTGTTTGTGGCCACCTTGTATCCCTCACACAGTGAGATTTTTTCATAGCATCCTCTGCATCGCTTCCTTGTGTTTTTCTTTGGTCCATCTGCTTCCTGTAAGGTATGTTCTTTTCTTGCACCCAATATATCAGAGGTCCTCTTCCCTGGTTTTGTAATTTCCTTAGGAATGTTTTTAGTAAGAGAGAGGATTACTGATTCTGTGAAGGATTTTAGGCATACTTGTTTTGCTGAGCAGTATTTATTGTATAGAATTTGAGCATTTGTCACTGATATCCCAGCAATCACTTCCAGAGCCAGCTTCTTGTACCACTTCCTTGATTTTCGGAGTGGCGAGTAGTAGGAATTGAGTTGATCAGCAACATCAACACCTTTTTTTGCTTTATTGTACTCAATGACACTTTCAGGTTTTACAATCTCTTCTCCTTTTCTGTTTTTCTTTCCACTTGGAACTAAGTCATTACCTTGCTCAGGTACTGTTGATAGTGTCAAGACATCTCTCTTATCTTTCCACTTGTATAACTTCACACCTTGTCTGTTTTCTGCTGCTTTCATTTCTCCCACCTTCAACCTTGCTTTTACTACTTCTTGGCACAAATATTTCCTACCTGCTCTAACAGTTCCACAAATGTAAGTCTTCTTGACCAACAAGTACTCTGCCAGGGTGACTGAGGTGTAATAATTATCAGTGTAGATAGTGCATCCTATACCTGACATTTCATTACATAATTTTACCACATGTGATTCAGTTGCATTTAGGTCAGCAATCTTATCACTCGTCCCTACATGAACCTCTAGATTCCATGTATATCCCTCAGGTGTGCAAACTTTGTACACTTTCATTCCATATTTGTTAGCTTTCCCTGGAATGTACTGTTTGATGCCTAATCTTCCTCTAAATGGCACCATGCTCTCGTCAACAACAAGTTTGGAGCCAGGTTTGTACACAGCTTTAAAATTGTTAACAAGTAGCTCAATCAGTGATCTGACCTTGTACAATTTATCTTGAGAATTTGGATGATATGTGTTGTCTACAAAATGCAAAAATCTGTAGAGAAGCTCAAATCTTTCCCTTGACATTAGCTTTGGTACAAAGAGATCATCATATAACATACTTTTACACCAGTAGAGTTGAATTTCAGGCTTTACAACTAATCCCATGAAAATCACAATGCCAAAAAAAATCTTTATTTCTTGTCTGTTGGTAGGTTTCCATGACACCAGTCATGACCTACGTGTTACTGTTGCAGCATCAATTTCTTGTTGTGCATACCTATTGGTTTCTTGAACAATCATATCAATGATGTCATCAGATACAAAGAGACCATATACATCAATAGGCAGCACCTCAGTTTCGTTATCTGCGTTACTGATAGTGACACTCATTTCTTCCTTGCCAGTAAAGGCATGCATGCGTTGTTTTGAAGATACAGGCAACCATTCAGATTGTGTGCTGTTGTTTCCATTTCTTCCAGAGTTTGAATGATTTCCATTTGGTGCTTGAACTTGTTCATCCTGCTCTTCATCTGTTTCAGAATCACTTTCTTCGGAGAGATCATCATCTGGATCATCTGAATTGCTGACAAAAAAATCTGAATCATCTGAATCATCAGATGAAGTATGTGCAGCCGGGTTCATTTCTGTTGAGAGGGAAAAAAGACATTATTATCGGTTTTCCTATGCACAATTTATCAAAATTTAAGTTATTGTATCAATACTAACTCAAATATACATCATAAAACTACACCAAATAGCGGAACATGAATATATCATCATATGCTATAACCCATGCCTGGCACACTGGTGTACCAATATGCGATAGAAGGGAAAAAAAATTACTGGTCCACGATTCGGTATATATTTGTACCATGGATTTTTACGCTCTGTACTACAGGCCATGCTCTCACAATGATACATACCTCCTCTCTCTGCAAAAGTCCAACGGACACTGGAGTGGTCGGGTAATGAAGGTTACGCAGTGCGGGCGAGTGTGCTGAGTTGCCAAACGCGGTTAACGTGTTACGTCATTAGGTCACCAGGCATTACAGTAGTTGATGTTGAGATGCCATTAAAAAATAATAATAATAATAATAGAGGAAGAAATCAGTAGGATGGAAGTGGTGGAAGCAATGAATAAAGTCAAAATGGGGAAAGCACCAGGAATTGATGGGGTGTGTGGTAAAATGCTGAAGCATGGGGGAGAGATAGTAGTAGAATGGATTGGAAGATGTGCAGATTGGCCTAGGAGGAAGGGAGAATCCTGGAGGATTGGAAGTCAGGTATAATTATTCCCCTGTACAAAGGAAAAGGGGAAAAAGAAGTGTGTGGTAATCATAGAGGCATTTGTCTCCTTAGTGTAGTAGGAAAAGTATATGGTAGGATACTTTTTGACAGAATTAGGGAATTAACAGAGGAATTAGTTGGAGAAGAAGAGAGAAGTTTTAGGTTGGGAAGAGGGTGTGTAGATCAGATATTCATTCTTAGATCTACAGTGGAAATGTTTCTAGAGAAGGGAAAGAAGTTGTATGCAGCCTTCATGGATTTGGAGAAAGCATATGATAGGGTGGATGGAAAAGAAATCTGGAAAGTATTAAGAGTAAATGGGAGGCTGAATACTATGAAGAGTATGTATGAGGGTGCTAAGGCTGTAGTGCGTGTGGATAGTGAAGTGAGTGAATTTTTCTGTTTGAAGGTTGGACTAAAACAGGGATGTGTCATGTTTCCATGGTTGTTCAATCTGTATATGGATGGGGTTATAAAAGAGATACAGTGGGGCCCCTTGGATAGCGATCTTATTCAACCAACAAAAGGGCCGCTATCCATGAAATCGCTATCCGAGGGGCAAACTTCTTACCTAAAATAATTAATACGGTCCTGACTCCTTCAGGTATACCCCTAATTTCCTCCATTAACCATTAATATCACGTCATATTTCTTCAGTAATAAGATAGTACACTACATATTCAAAGAAGATTAACAAACTTACTTTTAATTCGTTTTGAGTGCCACTTACAGGCCGGTCCTGCAGTGGACCTGAATGGCTGATGAGGACGATATTGTTATCAATTGTAGTTATCGTACTGTGGCAGCCTGCTAGAGCCGCTAAAAAATAAATACTGCATACTACTGTACACTCCAACAAAACCCTAAATTCCTACAGTGAACACTAATAAAATAAACTTACTGAACATGCAAATGGATAAACAAACTTTTAAATCAGTTTTGCTATTTATTGGTGAAATTACTGTCATGCTCGGTGGTTACTGTACCGCAACAACCTAGCGACCACGGCCCTGACTCTGTTGACTCTCCATCTCTCATCCCTCATCTTTCTCTTGTCCCTCACGTCGTAACACTCTCGATGCGATGGGCCTCTGTTTCCTCATCTTCCCAACCATCATATAGGTCCTCCTTGAGCTAAACAGGGGGCATGTCGACATCGTCCTCTTCATCTGACGAGGCATTCAAAATGGCTTGTCTCTGTGCCTCATACCTTTCTTGCTGCTGACTTAAAAATCGTGTGATTAGTGTCTGGCGTCTTGCATTTATTTTGTCATTCAGGTTCTCGGTGAAGATTTTCGTCAGATCTCGGAAATACACTAGGGCCTGGTCTCAACAATAAGATTGGAGAGAGGTTACCTTGTCTTGAACTTCGGACAGTACAGCCAGGATTTCAGACAGATCCTTCACTGTTGCCTCATTTGGCTTCTTTTCTTCTTCCTTATCCTCTTGAATTTCCTCTTCCTCTTCCTCATCTTGGTTCAGCATCTCCTCAGCAGGTTCTTCTCGATCTTCACCTCCTCCCAAGTCCACGATTTCTTTGTCAGACACACACGAGAGTCCTGGCACAGTTCTGATGACGTCAGGAGTCTCATGTGCCACCACCTGTAGCTCCTGCCTGACTGCCTCGCCTGCCTGTTTCAAATGTGGAAGAAGGGGGGCCCAAGCGTGTGCAATAGTGGCTTGATTGATCTGGTCCCAAGCTTCACAGAATAAATCCACCACATCCTTTATCTTAAAAGACTTCCAAAAGGCCTTGATGGTCATTTCCTCTTGATCCTCTTCCTCTTGACTTGCCTCTTGATCAGGTTCACTGTCGCTAGAATTAGCCTCTTGGATCTCCTTCAGTTCTTGAAAGTTGTCAGTCTTTTCCCTCAGTTTGCTGTGGAGCTTGCCATAGAAGAATAATTTTGTGTTAGCAATTAACTCTTGATCTAAAGGTTGAATTTTGGCGGTAGTGTTGGGAGGCATACAAACAACCTGTATCTTAGGGTGGCGATCTACCATGAACTGAGCATGCCCGGGTGCATTATCCAGGAACAACAATATTTTCCAGTCAGTATTTTTCCTCTTGCAATACTCACGAGTCTGAGACACAAAAATCTTGTCTAACCACTTAATAGAGAGGCTTGAGGTCATATAACCAGTGCTGTTTGAGTACCACGCACAGTTGGGGAGTTTGTTCATATCATAGTGGCGGTAGGAATGTGGTTTGGCATATTTGTAAATAATAACAGGTTTCATTTTGAAGTCCCCAGAAACATTGCAGCAAAGCAGGACACTGAAGTGATCCTTGGCCATTTTGGTTCCAGCAGCCTGACGAAGGTTTTTGTGGGCATAGGGGTGTACCCTCCTTCTTCCATAATAGCCTTAGCAATTTGGGGAAATTCTTGTGCAGCTGTAGTGTCTGCAGAAGCTACCTCGCCCTGGTAGAAAGCCAGCTTTACCCCACAGCGTTTTTTAAACCTGTGCAGCCACCCACATGAGGCATTGAAAGGAGCAGGATTCTGGATTTTTTTTTTTTTTTTGCACATAGTCCCTGGTACATTGCTAATGCCCTTGCACGAATTTCTGGTCCATCAACACTAGCTCCTTTTCTTAATCGCCTTGCTAACCACTTCATCACATAATGTTCAGTTACCAATTGGAGTCTGTTTTTTTCAGTAGTGTCGTGCATGGCCCGTCTAGCTCTGCCTGCACCACCCATAAAATACTTTGTTGTCATTTTTATCGCTGCCTTTATCTCATCCTTTTTTTTTCTTATGTTTCTTACACTCGATTCAGGCATATTCAACAGTTTAACAATTTCACATGTCTTAGCACCGTCTTCAATCATCTGGATTATCTTTTTCTTTTCCTCCACACTGTATTGTTTCTTTGGCTTGCCACACATGTATTCTCTGGCCTTTTTTGTCACTTTTACACTACCTGCACTTCCTGTTTTTTTCCCTGAGCCACCGCCACCACTTGGGCCAGCCTCCGAAGTTGAAGCCATGATAACAGAACACTTAGTAGCCAGACAGTAAATGGAAGGTCACAAAAAGCTTTAACAGTGGCGAGACTGAGGGTTGAATGAACGTGCGGCGCATGGATAGACAATGGGTCAGTGAACTGACTGAGGATAAACTCGCACTCACTGTCAGTGTTACCAGGGTCTGACCTTGGCAATTATGCCCATCCACCCGCTACAAATGAAAGTCGGCTTGCATGCACCATCAGCATTCAGATCAGATCAGATGATATTTGCCCAGTATTGCTTTTGAATCAGGTTCCGACCTTGGCAACTCTGCCTATCTGCTCGCTATGTGTTAAATGCCTAGCAGATTTTCGCTAACTGTGCAGCATTAATTGCTATGAGATAGTTTCTTTCCTGTCGCTATCCGTGGATTCGTTAATTAAAAAAACGCTATCTGAGGGGCTCCACTGTACAAGGTAGGGCAGTGGATGTTGGAGTGGCCCTAGTGAGGGAGGGCAGTGTTTGGAAACTCCCTGTACTGTTGTTTGCAGGTGATACTGTGTTGTTAAGTGAAGACGAAGGGGAGCTGCAAGGCTTGGTGGATGAGTTTGGGAATGAGTGTAAGAAATGGAATCTAAAGGTGAATGTAGGGAAGAGTAAAGTTATGGTCTTCGAGAGAAGTGAAATCAGTGAATGTACAGTGAGGTTGGATGGAGGTTACGGAAAATGTGAGTGCACTTAAGTACTTGGGTTGTGTGACGAGTAAGGATGGAAGTTTAGAGGGTGAAATGCCTGAAAGGGTACAACAAGGAAGAAAGGTTGCTTGTTCCTTAAAAGCATTGATAAGAAACAGGGAAGTGAGCACAGAAGTGGAAAAGTTTCTTCATGACAATATTGAGATACCAACTCTAACATATGGAAGTGAAGCTTGGACCTTGCTGGAGGGACAGAAGTCAAGAGTGAGAGCAGTGGAAATGAGTTATTTGAGAGGAGCATGTGGAGTCACATGGAGAGACAGACTGACGAATGAGAAAGTGAAGGAGCATTGTGGTGTGGATGTGGATGTGACAGGAAGCAAAAGGAGAAACACACTGAGGTGGTTTGGCCATGTGGAGAGGATGGAGAGAGAGAGACTGATGAGGAGAGTGTATGTGAGTGAGTTGGAGGGGGGGAGAGGGAGAGGAAGGCCAAGGATGAGATGGAGGGATAGAGTCGAGAGGTTCAGTACAGTATATGAGAGACGGGTGTGTGAGCTGGGAGCAGGGCAGTGAAATGTCAGGGGACAGGGCGACATGGAGGCTATTTGTTTGTGGCCACCCCTTACATGATTAATGCATCTGGCAATAGATAGACAGATAGATATATTAATAATAATACAGTAAAAGTCCTCCAGTCCAAGCACCAATAATCCGATTATTCCAGTACCCTGAATTTTTTATTTTTTTCTGGTCTTTTTTTCAAATTCTTCTGGGGTTTTCTAAAGATTTATCTTGCTTAGACTTGCCCTTTGACTTGGATGCACCTGCCTGCAACTATTCACCTACAGTTCTATGCATTTTCAGTGAATAAAACAATAACCTGTATCATTTTAACCCTGTCGCGCATGGTACTGCGATTTGTGTTCACGTAGTGTGGTGTGCCAAAGCACAGGACTGCAAATCGCATGAAAACGCGAAGAAAAATAGCAAAAAAATAAGTTTTCGGTCCATTTGCATCAAATTTTGTAGCATTCTAGCAGCCACGTGTCTCTCCTGAGGTAAGACTTTGGCAACACTGCAATGACTCCTATGTGCCTATACATAGTGATAGAATCTCAGTGCTCCACCAGACAGCAGGGTCGTGCTGTGTTGTGTTGTCCCTTTAAATCTGCCATTTTCCCCCCTCCCACCTGATTCTGAAGCCATTATTGAAATATTGTGACTGTACAGTGTTTTTTACTATACTGTGAAGTGATTGTGTCTATTGAACATAGATATATTGTTTGTGAAGCATTGGCGCCCGTTATCAGCTGTTAGGCCTAGAGGCAGAGTCTGGTTTGTTATAGCGGGGTTTCCACTCACCCTGCCCGTAAAATGATGTATTTTACCCTTATAGTGAATCCATTACTTATATCTGTGAAACATATAGTGCCTGGATTAGTGAAATAACTGACCTACCATAGCAGGCATTATGTTATGCCATAGAGATAACATAGACATATGGATTAGTTGCTAAGGGAACAGGCGGTCTCTTACGCCATACAGTAGTGAATGGAATAACAGAAGAGGCTGGGATGGAATCATGTGATAGTGTTTTATATTGCATATGGTTCAGTGTGAAATATACGTATAAAATAGTGCAGCGAGTGTTCACCGAGAAATATTGCATGCATTGACTGACAGCAGAAAGTTATGTAATGATCAGAGACAAGAAAATACGCCACACAGCGACACATATATGACATTATATACGTATATCGTGCAGCGAATGTTCGTGGAGAAGTCTACTGTGTGCATTGCATGTGTTACACAAATGTGGTGCAAGGAACAGAGAATACGCCACACACACACACACACACACACACACACACACACACACACACACACACACACACACACACACACACACACACACACACACCCATGAACACACACAAAACTCACACACTACCTAACTCATCTTCATTTCCTTCAAGTTCCTGCCAGAAGCTCAACACCTTTGGAGCAATTATAGGGGAGGCGGTAGCTCGATCGGTAGAGAGTTGGCTTCCAGTCCCGAGGGACCCAGGTTCGAATCCTCGCTGGGGCAGGGAACAGTTTAAGGATTTGAATTTCTTTAAATCAGGCTTTACTGATCTACCAGGGGACCCGCCGACATGTCGTAAAAATAACCCCGCTAATACCAATACATCAGTCCTGTATGAGACAGCCCTAGCATGTATTCAGTATGGACGGTGGGTGTTAGCACCGAAGTGGTGACATGTAGAGGTGTATGGTATGTAGGAGGACGGCTGGGCCTTGATAGCAGGCTGTAAAGCCTATGCCCAGAGTCGGACACATAAAAAAAAAAAAAAAAGTGAGTTATCCATATTTTGTTGATTTGTACATTGACCTGTTTCTACATTTCTATATTTTTTTCACAAATAAGTATTGTTTTTTACATATACACATAAGAGATGGAAGAAAGTTCAGCTTTAGCAAAAAGACTAGTGGAAATGTTGAGTTACTGAGAGCACTATCAAAGAGCTTATATTTCTCATGTATAATTTGAGTAAAAAACAATAATAATAAAATGTAACGAGCGAAAATATGTAAGTATTCGTGAGGCAGGGAAATTGAGCGTTTTTATCTCGCTTGCGGGCGAGGAAGAGTGTTCTATCTTTGTTGTCCATTTACTCCAAAATTATTGAACGTATCGATTTCCTGTAAGAACCATGATAAAGATCAGTGAATTCTACATATGTACAGGACATAACTATGTAATTTCTCTAATGAAAAGTTGTGGCTACGTAGGCAGTTATTGTGCACACATGACGAAAGTGCACTGCGGCCGCGAGTACCATGTAGTTTTTTGCTATTTACTCGGAAACTATGAAGCGTATCAAAACAAAAAGGTATCAGGAGAAAGCTTATGAAATTCTACATAAGATTATGTAATAAAAACATTAGGTGTGCGAGAAAACTTCTGCAGTATACCTCCCTGAACAAAAATCAATTTTTTTTTACAAAAATGGCTTTTAGTTTTTGGCTATTTTCTCGAATACTACAAATCACATCACAACCGGACATAACTCATTAGAAAGCCAATGAAATTCTCTATCAAAACTTTTAATAACATTTTTCTGTATGATGGAAAACACTCGAACGACGATGTTGGGAAGTGAGATCAACGTTCCAAAATGTTTATTCACGGCGGCCTTGTGTACTTTTATTCGTATTTTTCTGGCTTTTCTTTTGGCTAATCAGCTAGAACAAACATCGGTGAATAAGATGATGTGAGTTTCAGGGGAATATTTTGAGGTTTGGGTGGCGAAAATGAGGCAAGAATACATGTAATTTGCGTACCGCGGGCTGCCAGCGGAGCGTGCGGGGGAGTAAAATCGTGAGCCATGAAACTTAATAAAACTTAACGTGCGCGAAAGGGTTAAGTGTATTTAATGATCATGTGTATATTTCTAATGTTTTCAAAGCTCCTCCCAATAGTCCGAAAAAAACCACTAGTCCGAAAGACCCTCGGTCCCCTGTGATTAGGATTACAGGACTTTTATTTTAATAATAAAAATATTATGCACTCTCTTTTCTGTCTTTCTTGCCTTCATTCTTTCCTCGTCCTTCTGCCTGTGGGTGACTCTACACTGAGTGACAAGCCAAATGGTTTCCTGTACACCAGGAAACCATTTACTATGCTGGGTGGTAACCACATAACCAAATTTTGGCTCCTGGTGGTTTAGTGGGTAATTACGGCACTCCAATCAGATTGAGCCGGTGAAGGTTTATATCCATGGGGTGGTTGGGGTTTATTGCTCACGTAATGCCATTCAGGGATGAGTGAGGCTGGTCACTCTCATCTTAAATGTCATGACTAACTTGCCTAGCCCTGGGCTCCTACATTCCTCTGTGGGGCGACATAGGATTGGATAATGAATGACTGAAAAAAAGAAATAATATTAATAATATGAAGTGTAGAGTGTAATGCACATGTAGTTTGGTGTTGACAGTTTGAGGAACTTATATTGGAGAACATGGTGGCCTACTTTCTGTGTTACTGAAACTGATAAGGTTCAGCAAAGAGGGAATCGTCATAAGCTAGTTCCGAGGGCTGATGAAACGAGCTCCAGCATTCCTTGTCATCAGCTTTCCATTCGCCTTGGGAGTATCACCCTGTTTGACTGGTGCTACAGTCTATTCCCAAAGATTCTTTCAGGTTTATATCTTTGGTTCATTTTTCCATGTTGTTATGATTAAAATAATGAACAATATTAAACAGAATGGTCATACCTTGTGCATTTTGCACTAAATTAACGTAAGGCAATGTAATCACATGTGTTATATGTATGGGGTGTGTTTAAGAGGAGGCAATGTTTCAATAGAAATCTCTTATTGTTGCCCTGGATATGAGTGGTGAGGACAGGTTTTGTATAAACTGCAGTTATTTAACCAGTGTATAAGAGTACTTGTCAGATATCCAGGAAGAATCAGTAACCAGGAAGAGAATATCCCCTGGCTTTCCAATTAATTGGGATTGTACTGTAGAATGGTTATTCTTGCTACTTCAAGATTGTTTTACTCAGTTTATAGAAGCCCCTGGTAGTGAAGGGGTAAGTGAAGGCCACATTTAACTATTCTACATCAAAAGGTCTTTGTTAAACTGAAATAGATCTTAGGGTAGTAGCAGGAAATTTCTTAATATGTGATCAGGCTGAAGGAGTTAAATGTCTGTTTGCAAATCTGGGCTGTACAAGAAACTTCCATCCAGCCAGCCATATTAAGTTCAGTCATCATCTGGTGCTTCATAAATTACTATTCCATACTGTACTAGGGGGCTGGCATTCCCCTTCACAATTCAAGGTTTAAGCAAACAGAACTTACATGCACCTGGCCACCACTTAGAGGAGGTCACAGTGGGGGAGTGAAGAACAAACTCCTGAGTTGCCGGGTCATATGTTGCAGTAGTCTCCAGACCTCGTAAGAATGTCCCGTGGCCCATCTCAGTCTGAAACGAAGAATACAGTTCCATAACACACACACACATATATACATTTTTTTTTTTTTTTAATGCAAGGAAGTAAGAAGCAAAGGCCATGGGCCCACATACTGTTCCCTCCAAGAAAAATAAAAAACAGTACAAAAGAGAGCCAAATTCAAGATCCATTCATTTCGAGATGCCTGGACACATTGCATTTGAAAGACTGGAAATCATAGGAAGTAGGGAATACAGACAGAGGAAGTCAGTTCCAGAGTTGACCAGTTGCATAAATGAAGGACTGGGAGTAACGGTTAACTCTTGCATTAGAGAGTTGGACAGAAAAGGGATGAGAGTTTGTTGCTAGACAGGTACTACGTGCCCATCGTAGAGGTGGAGGGATGCAAGCAGACAGTTCAGAGGAACAGTGACCATTGAAGTAGCGATAGAAGAGAGATAAAGATGCAGCAGTGCAGCGAACAGATAAAGGTTGAAGGGAATCAGTAAGAGGAGGAGAGTTAATGAGACAATAAGCCTTTGACTCCACCCTATTGAGAAGAGCTGTATGTGGGGAGCCTTCCCACACATGAGAGTTGTACTCCATACAGGGGTGAATAAAACCTGTGTACAAGGTCAACAACTGTGCGGGGGTAAAGAAAGTTCGGAATCGGCTTAGCACACCTAATCTCTTGGAAGCAGATTTCACAAGAGATGTAATATGTTCTTTCCAAGACAAATCCCGAGAGAATGAAACCCCAGGTATATTCAAGAATGATGCAGGACTGAGCTGGACATTATTAAACATTAGTGGGTAATCCTGAGGAAGATTTTGTCGGGTTGATAAATGTAAGAACTGAGTTTTTGATGCATTAAAAATAAGATTATTTTTACCTCAGTCAGAGATACGAGCCATATCAGACATTAGGTGTGCCATAGCCTCATCCCTTTTTTGTTGAAGTAACTGCTGAGATGGACGTTGTGAAAACCGAATGGAAAGGTGAAGGGTGGAATCATCAGCATATGAGTGGATAGGGTTAGATGTACAGCTTAGAAGGTCATTGATGAATAAAAGGAAGAGAGTTGGTGATAGGACAGAGCCCTGAGGAACACCACTGTTGATAGGTCTGGGAGAAGAACGATGGCTGTCTAAAACAGCGGCTAAAGAACGACCAGAATGGAATCTAGAGATGAAGGCACAGATAGAAGGATAGAAACCGTAGGAGGGCAGTTTGGAAATTAAAGATTTATGCCAGACTCGATCAAAAGCCTTTGAGATGTCAAGTGCAGTGGCAAAGCTTTCGCCAAAGTCCCGAAAGGAGGATGACCAGGAGTCTGAAAGGTAGGTGAGAAGATCACCAGTGGAGCGTCCCTGACGGAACCCATACTGACGATCAGGAAGAAAGTTGTGACAGGAAAGATGCTTTAAGATTTTTCTGTTAAGAATTGACTCGAAAACTTTTGATACGCAGGATGTTAAAGCAATTGGACGATAGTTAGAGGGTTGGGAATGGTCACCCTTCTTTGGGACTGGCTGAGTGAGAGCAAACTTCCAGCAAGAAGGAAAGGTACAAGTTGAGAGACAAAGGCGAAAGAGTTTACCTAGACAGGGTGTAAGCACAGAAGCACAGTTTTTGAGGACAACAGGAGGGACTCCATCAGGCCCATATGCTTTGTTAGTATTGAGGCCAGTGATGGCAGAAAATACATTAGCTGAAGAAAGAGGGGGGAAGTGATGGAAGAACAGCACCAGAATTGTCTAAGGTGGAATTGGAGAAGAAAGTTTGAGCGAAGAGATCTGCTTTATCAGTAGAAGAAATAGCTACAGAGCCATCAGAGTAGAAAAGAGGAGGGAAGGATGATGAGGTAAAGATGTTAGAAAGGTTTTTGGCAAGGTGCCAGAAGGAGCGAGAAGAATTCGAGTTGGAGAGTTGAGAACATTTAGCACGGATGAAATTATTTTTAGCAGAGCGAAGAACAGACTTAGCACAATTCCGGGCAAAAATATATGAAAGATGTGATTCAGGGGTGGGTTGGCTCTGGTACCTTTTATAGGCCCTATCCTTGTTGCGGACAGCATTAGAGCAAGCATGATTAAACCAAGGCTTTCTTGCATTAGTCAGAGGATATGAGAAAGGAATGTATGCTTCCATGCCCGAGAAAATAACCTCCGTAATGCGCAAGGCACACTCCGATGGCCCCCGGCCATGGAAGCAATAATCATTCCAAGGAAAATCAATGTACTGCCTGAGTGCCTCCCAATCTGTAGCTCCAAAGTGCCACCGGCGGATTTTCTTTGGAGGGTCCACAGGCCGTACCGGAGCGATAGGACAGGTTAAGGTAATAAGGTTATGATCGGAGGAGCCCAACGGAGAGAAAAGATTAACAGTGTAAGCAGAAGGATTAGTTGTTAGGAAAAGGTCAAGTATGTTGGAACTCTCTCCAAGGCGGTCAGGGATACGGGTAGGGTGCTGTACAAGCTGCTCTAGGTCATTAAGGATAGAAAAGATGTAGGCTTGTTCACCAGGTGGATCAGTGAAAGGAGAGGAGAGCCAAAGGTGGTGGTGAACATTGAAATCTCCTAGAATGGAGATTTCAGAGAAAGGAGACATGGATAGAATGTGTTCCATCGTAGAAGTAAGATAGTCAAAGAATTTTTGATAGTCAGTAGAATTAGGAGATAAGTAAACAGCACAGATATGTTTAGTCAGAGAATGACAGGAGAGTCGAAGCCAGAGAGTAGAGAATTCAGAAGAATCAAGTTCAGGAACACGAGGGCAAGATAGATCGTTGTGTACATATATGCAACAGCCACCTTTGGCTTTGAAATGAGAAAAGAGAAAATAGGAGGATACAGAAAAGGGTTTGCTGTCAGTATGCATGTGTGAAAGTCAAGGCTTTGCCCTCAGATTGAACTATATGAGCTCTCAGCTCTCTTCTGGGAGGGTAAAATGCTGATGATTACAACCATCACGTGATCCAGACTGACCCGATGAATTACACACACACACACACACACACACACACACAAACACACACACACACACACACNTGGTCACTGTCCTCCTTGAGCAAGAGGATGGTTGTGTGCTTGAGTGAAAGTCAAGGCTTTGCCCTCAGATCAGACTATATGAGCTCTCAGCTCTCTTCTGGGAGGGTAAAATGCTGATGATTACAACCATCACGTGATCCAGACTGACCCGATGAATTACACACACACACACACACACACACACACACACACACCGCTCGCTAGCTCAGTGGTAACTTTCTCGTCTAGCATCTCTTAAGACAGAGGTTCGCGTCTTGCTTGGGATGGGATAAGGTTCACTGAAGAAGGGGGTGGTCACTGTCCTCCTTGAGCAAGAGGATGGTTGTGTGCTTGAGTGAAAGTCAAGGCTTTGCCCTCAGATCAGACTATATGAGCTCTCAGCTCTCTTCTGGGAGGGTAAAATGCTGATGAACACCACCATCACGTGATCCTGACCGACCTGGTGAATTACACACACACACACACACACACGGAGTGGTAGCCACAGCGAGAAGACGTGTCTCAAACCGCCTCAACAAACCCTAAGTAGTTTTCAGGAATTGTCCTGTCTCCAGTCTTGTTAATAATTTTAAGTATTGCAAGTTATTATAGTTTATCAAAAATGTAAAGAACTATTGTCATTAAGTATACATGAATGTTTTTATAGGAATTTTGGGAACAGCTGTTCAGTTTAGTACTGCAACCGACCTTAAAGATGGCCGACCTTGTAAACACTGGGGAACCGGAATTCCCAGGATTTGACAGTGAAACAAATGTAATGGATCTGGTTAAAACATTGATTATGAGAATTAGTGGTCTAGAAAAGAAAGTGGAAGATCTAGTATCAAGAGACATGCCTGAAAAAACCGAAAATACTATACAGAGTTTGATACAGGCCAATGAGACAGCGAATCAGGAGATAGAGAATTTAAAACGAGAAAATATTGAATTACGGAGAAAACTAGAAGAGAGCAGTAACAAAACAGAGAAGGTAAGTAGTGTGTTAGAAGAGCAAATGGCAAAGTGGGCACATGTGGAAGAAGAACAGAAAGAAGTGGTCAGTTTAAGGGAAATTATTCAGGAAGAAAGGGAAATGAACAAGAAAAAAATGGAAGAAAATGTAGTGAAAATATTGAAGAAAAAAGAGAAAATAGTGAGAGAAACAGTAGAAAGGAACAGATGTGTGATAATATTTGGAAACAGGGAGGAAGAAGGTCTGTGAGACTCGAGAGAGACTCAAATCAGGTGAGGCAAATATTGGACAAGATCGATCCTTAAGGAAACAAGTGGGAAAAAGAAATTGAGGAAGTAAGGAGGATAGGGCCATATAAGAAAGGGGAAGCAAGACCAATGAGAGTTAAGATGTCTTCAGAAAGTGTTGTAAATGACATACTTAAGGTGACCTGGAAACTAAGTAAAGAGGCAGGAATGGAAAATATTATAGTAAGAAAAGACTTGAATGAAGAAGAAAGAGAAGTCTTAAAATCTTTGAAGGACCAAGTAAAGGAAAAAAATGACAGGAGGACAGAGGAAGAACGTAAAACTTTTTTTTGGAGAGTGATGGATATGAAGGCAAGGAAGTGGTATGTGAAGAACTAGACATGAAGGAAACAAAGGGGATGGATATGAATATGAAAAAGAGAAGAACGAGTAAAGATAACAACAGTGCAGCAAATCTGAGCATCATGTATAGTAACGTAGATGGATTAATATCTAAGAAAGGGGAAATTGGAGACTACTTAAATGAAAATAAACCTGAAATTGTTTGCTTAGTAGAGACTAAATTGCCCCGAGATGTCGATATAAAATTATTTGGCTGGAATAATTATAAGATTTGGAGGAAGGACAGAGAAGGCAAATTTGGGGGAGGAATAGTGATATTAACCCATAATGACCTAAGAGTAAAGAATATAGAAATTGAAAATACTAAGGCTGAACTTTTGGGAGTTGAAATAGAGGACAATTATGGAGAAAAAACGGATGTAATAGTTTTTTATATGCCCCCCAAAACTAGGGCATGGACAAAGGAAGATTACGAACAGTTAATAAGTGAATCCATTATTAGGCTAGAAATGTTAATTGAACGAAGAAATAGAATAATATTAATGGGAGATTTTAACTGTAGAGAAGTTGATTGGGAAAGTATGGATGCTGGGAACAATGAAGAATCATGGGGAAATAAATTAATGGAATTGATGATGGAAAACATGTTAACCCAGTTGATCAAAGAAAACACAAGAATTAGGGGTGTTGATGAACCATCCAGGCTTGACCTACTATTCACAAAGGACCCAAATGATGTGAGGAACATAACCTACCATTGCCCCTTTGGTAAAAGTGATCATCTGGTAATTGAGATGGACGTGGTAGGAGTGAGGGAAGGGGAAAGAGATGAAAAACACAGAGAAAATAGATACAATTATGGGAAGGCAGACTTTGCTTCCCTGAGAAACTTTTTCCAAAATGTAGAATGGAGTAAAATGAATATGATCACAAATGTTGATGAGAAATATGAGTTTTTGATAGAAGTATATAAAACAGGAGTTACTAAGTATGTCCCAAAATTTTCTGCAGCTATGGAAAGGAAGAAAGAATGGTTTAACAACAGATGTAGGATGGCACAAGAGGCAAGAAAAAAAGCATGGAAGAAAGTGAGAAGAAGGTACAGTAAACCCTTGATAAGCTGAACTTTTAGAAGCCGGAATCTTCAGTTAGCCGAACTCAGGCCATGACCACATATGAAAGTAGGCCAAAATGCGAAAGTAGGGGGAGAAGTGGCGCCAAGCGGACTCGTGGTGCCAGTCTGCTGCTTGCTTTTGGAGATGGTAGTTGCGCCATTCTTACTGTCATTTAGTGCTGAGCAGTGCTCTCTTTTTGCCTTCTGCCTTAACATGGAAGGTTCATAGCATAAAAGAAGTGATACTGGCACCTCTAGTCGTAAAGGAATGAAACTAAAAAAAAAAAAAAAAAATTGCGCGTGTGACAGTGTAGTGATCACGATTAAAATTCAGTACTATTATTACTGAAAGTGTTACATTGCAGTCTATTACAGTGATTACATTTAAGTTTAGTTCTTAATATAGAGTGAAATAAATACTGGGTACTGTTTAGAATTTACGTTACAATATGAACTCAACCACCTCCACCGCCTCTGTCTCCAAAACAAAACAAACTGCCAAAGAATCTACTGCTTCTAACGAAAGGTGTTACACTGCATTCTATTATAGTGACTACATTTAAGTTTAGTTCTTAATATAGAGTGAAATAAATACTGGGGACTTTTTAGAATTTACGGTCAAGTGTGAGTTAAACCACCTCCACCACCTCCGTCTCCAAAACAAAACAAACTGCCGACGATCTTCTGCCTCTGACGAAAGGCAAATTAAACAAAACAAACTGCCGACGATCTTCTGCCTCTGACGAAAGGCAAATTATGTGCAGTGAATGTCGTTCTTTATTAATTTATACACTGTATATGCTCCTTTACTTTAGTGTTAAGAAGACAGGTAATAAGTATAGTTATTGCAATTTGGGGGGGTGAAAGTCCATCTCCAACACACGTTACCGACAGTCGGTACTGCCTCTGTGAATGATTTTCTACCAATTAACCACTTCAGTACTGTGACGTCTATTTCTACTTTATTTATGCTTCCTCCGGCCAATTTTATGGCACTCAGGACTGGACTCACATACTGAAGGGGCTAACGAAGGCTGTACCAACCTCGTGCACTTCCACAGATCCAACCTACACTGACTAAAATTGTCTGGTGGCAGCAAGAACAAAATGAAAATACACCCAGCACTGAAGGGGTTAAATGTACATTAAATGCATTATATTGTTTTTTGTTATAACTA
>JAGKTI010012718.1:0-18660 GCA_018397915.1 Birgus latro
GCAAGCAGGAAATTATGATTAACATTTAGGGTAATTTTTAAACACATGTACAGCATGATGAAAACAGGTTAGGCATGAAAATCTTTATGGTAACCATAGGTTAGGTTAGGTTAGGACCGGACATGAAATTAACTGCTTCCACCTTTTTTCTAGCTGTTTTACTTAAGAACCATGCATGGAAAAATTAAATTGCAAGCAGGAAATTATGATTAACATTTTTGGTAATTTTTTAACACATTTACAGCATGATGAAAACAGGTTAGGTATGAAGTTAGGGTACTTACGAACAAGAAGCTGCCATCCTGATGTAATAACCCACTCTATCATCTCAGACTCTGACAGGAAGACCTTGCATCTGACACACCTTTCCACTTGAGAATCACCACCACTTATCACCAACACTTTCCACAACGTTTTTTTATTATAACTGGAATCACATCACTTCACTCCACTGTACATGACAGTAAATTCCCGTGTGGTCTACTGACGATCATCACACACGTGATGAAGAAGGTGAAATGCAGTATCAAGGTATCAAGCACTGTAGGAGGTAGGGTATCACCACAAAAGCAGTCACTTCGGCTGCCATTTTCGGAGTTGTTCACGAGGCAGTAGCAGAGTCGGTAATGGGGAGCGACAGAGGCGCCACGAGTGTAAACATAGCCGATCGGCGCGGGCGGGAAATTCAGACTGACGCGGTCCCAAAAAATCGGAAATTTTTCGATTTTTTTCTATTTTTTTGGCATTTTGGGGGTTGGGCAGCCCACAATATCTGAATAGTGATTACGTCCGAATAATAGAGGGATTACTGTAGTCAAAGAATTTTTGATAGTCAGTAGAATTAGGAGATAAGTAAACAGCACAGATGTATTTAGTCAGAGAATGACAGGAAAGCCGAGGGCAGAGAGTAGAGAATTCAGAAGAATCAAGTTTAGGAACACGAGAGCAAGACAGATCATTGTGTACATATATGCAACAGCCACCTTTGGCTTTGAAATGAGAATAGAGAAAGTAGGAGGATACAGAAGAGGGTTTGCAGTCAGTTGCCTCAGACAGCTGAGTCTCGGAGAGAAAGAGAAGGTGAGGTTTAGAGGAGAAGAGGTGGTGTTCAACGGAGCAAAAGTTAGAGGAAAGGCCGCAAATGTTACAGAAATGAAGAAGGAGTGAGTCAGACAGTGGTTCCAGGCAGCTCTGTGAGTCATCACCGGGAGAGGGGCGGATGGTGGGGGCATTTATGGTCCCCCCCCGGGGACTCCGAGGCATGGTTTTTGTGCACCATTTTCTTTTTTTAATTTTGAAAAGGAAGTGTAGTGTGTAGTGTGCATGTAGTTTGATGTTGACAGTTAGAGAAACTTGTATTGGAGAGCATGCTGGACTACTCTCTGTGTTATTGAGACACTGAAAAAGTTCAGCTTTTAAAGGGGGATGGTCAGGAACAAGTCCTGAAGGCTGATGAAACGGGAGCTCCAGGTCTCCCTGTCATCAGTCTCCCATCCACCTTGGGAGTACTGCCCTGCTCGACTGGTGCTACAGTCTACTCCTGCTGTGCACTGCGTCCCTGCATGCAAGGGCTCGAGGGCTGGAAGAGTTGAGAGGTAGGATGGGACTGGAGTGTATTGGTGCTGTGATGAGGAGAGGTAGGCTGAGGTGTTTTGGACATGTGGAGAGGATGGGGGATGATAATTGGGTACAGAGGGTGAGAAGTGTTAATATTGGGGGAGAGGTTGGGAGAGGTAGACCGAGAAAGACATGGGACGAGGTCATTAAGTGTGACTTAAGGGTTAAGGGACTGAACAGGGAGGCTGCCAAAGACTGAGCAGCATGGAGAGCTACCATTATGTGACCAAGGCCGACGCATGCAAACATGTTTGAGCCTTGAAAAACGAAAACGAAAATGATGACGAAAACGTAATGCCATTCAGGGATGAGTGAGGCTGGTCACCCTCATCTTAAATGTCAGGACGAATTTGCCTAGCCCCGGGCTCCTACACTTCTCTGTGGGGCGACATAGGATTGGATAATGAATGAATGGAAAAAAGTATCCCTTTTGATGGCCGTCTAGCATCACGCATATTTCGCCGGGAATAAGTTTCGGTGCCCATTAAAAAAAAAAAAATGCAGTTGAAACTATTTTTGAAAGCCATTAGTCATCAGCAATAATGGGAAAAAAATAAAAGATAAAGAAGTCGTCAGCAAGGACTGATGGTTTCGGGACAATTCGCTGTCAAGGGAAATTCCCCATCACAACAGTAAGAAGACAATTTGCCATCATTAATGAAGACAGCTATGGGTGATCTATCTATCTATCTATTGCCAGGTGCCATAATCCCGTAAGGGGTGGCCATTTGACTTTGAGTTATTTGCTTTACGGGGAGAGTTGATAAAAATCAGAATTTACTATCCCTTTTGATGGCCATTTAGCATCAAGCATATTTCGCCAGGAATAAGTTTCGGTGCCCATAAAAAAAAAATGCAGTGTGAAACTATTTTTGAATGCCATTAATCATCAACAATAAAGGAAAAAAAATGAAAGCTATAAAGAAGTCATCAGCAAGGACTGATGGTTTCGGGACAATTTGCCATCAAGTCAAAGTCATCTTCACAACAGTAACAAGACAATTCGCTGTCATTAATGAAGACAGCTATGGGTGATCTGTCTATCAATTGGCCATTTGACTTTGTTATTTGGCCATTGTAATATCACAAAAAAGGCTACTGTTCTTGCTGTCGCTGTTCATGGTCTGAGGACGAGCACTTGAATGGCTTGGCGGGAGGTGGGAGAGACTCGGTCGGGCGGCGCTGACGTCATGCGACCAATCACCAAGTGAATCTTTTATTGGCTGGGAGGAGTGCCGGAGCCTGGCCTTTTTGAAATTTTTTAACACTTCTGGTGTGTGACAGCAGGTATTTAGTGCGTGATAAAGATATTTGG
Organism: Birgus latro; assembly: GCA_018397915.1. Classification (NCBI taxonomy): domain Eukaryota; kingdom Metazoa; phylum Arthropoda; class Malacostraca; order Decapoda; family Coenobitidae; genus Birgus; species Birgus latro. The sequence goes on from JAGKTI010012718.1 coordinate 2,933, forward strand.
GTAGTTTTTCATACAGCCGCGATAGCAATAAAACGCTATAGCGGAACCCGCGATAGCCGAGGGTTGAGTGTACATCTCCTTTTTCTTAGTCACAGTCCCAGCGGTGGAAGCTGCAAGGCCTAAAGCATGCCCAATCTCTGAGACGCCCTGCCCCTCCTCGTGGTGTAATTTTCAGTTTCCTCTCTTGATTTAGAATATGGTGCTGCTGCTTCTTTGCAGAGGGCTCCCCCAATGCTGGAGATGATGCAGGGCGCATGGGAGGCATATCTAAACAGTATGAAAATATGTAGAGCTGCAAAAATATCCTCAAGTGCACCAAAGCTGTGAGGAGGGACGTGGACTGGTTCCAGGAAAATTCGCTGTGAAGTCAGTTTGCCGTCAGACAATTCCCTGTCAAAACATGGACGATTCCGTCATTCTATAAATATACTTAATATTAATGGATTAAAACTATAATAACTAATTGCATGGGGAACTATCAAGGTCTATATTCACTGAATAGCATAGGTTTAGATAAGTAATCTCTCTACTATCCGGACGACCACTATCCGGTTACATCACTATTTGGACATCGTGGGCTGATGGCCGAAACCCCAAAATTGCAAAAAAAAAGAAAAAATCTGATTTTTCCCGACCACGTCAGTTTGAATTTCCTGCGCGCGCCGACTAGCTCCCTTCCCGCCCAATCCCTCTCCTGCAAGTTCTGTCTCAACTCCCGTGAACAGTGGACAGCTGTCCGATCATTTGCGGTATTTTCGTTCTTGTTTAAATGATCAAAAGTCACAGTGCTAAGGATTAAGTGTAGTTAAACACTGGATTGCTGGACATGCTTCAAGAGCAATTATGACCACTGTTAAAACCTTAGGGGTGGGGGTAAACAAGGAGTAAACAACAATCATGGGCATGTAAGTAAACATTGTCAACTGCTAGATGCAGCTAATGCATTTGCCCGCCTTTACAGCATGTCCCTTGGTATCCCAGCTCCCTTCCCTGACTTGCCCCGGGTCATGTGCGTGGTTGAGGTGGCTGAAGCGAAGCCCCTCCCCCCCCGACGGACTTGTTGTCCCCTATCACTCCTCATGAGTTGACAATCGCCATGCGTGCTCTGCCCCCAGCAAAGCTGCTGGGCTGGATAGTATTCCATATGAATTCCTGACCCATTTACCTCCTGTGGCACATGATCTCCTCTTGCAGTTGATCAACGATAGCTGGCGGTTGGGCGTCTTTCCCACGACATGGAAGCATGCCTCCATTCTTCCCTTTCCAAAGCCGGGGAAAGACCCCACCCTGCTTAGTAGCTACAGGCCTATAGCCCCTCTTCCATGTCTTGGGAAACTCATGGAGCCAGTGGTAAGTAACCGGTTACATTGGTGGGCAGAGAGTAAGGGTCTTCTCATGGAGGAGCAGTGTGGTTTCCGGCCAGGAAGAGGCACTCTGGATGTTCTTCATCAACTTGAACATTCCATCCAAGTCACATATAGAAATAAGGAAATCATGTTGTCCCTTTTTATAGACCTGGCTGGGGCCTTCGACTCTGCTTCCCATGAGGGGATCCTCTATAATTTATCAAGAGTGGGGATAGTTGGCATGCCTCTGACTTGGATTCGTAGTTTCCTGTCTGGTAGAACTTTCTCAGTTTCTCTTGGGGGCTTAACCTCTTCTTCCTTCCCAGTTCGTAGGGGGGTACCTCAGGGGTCGGTCTTGAGTCCCTTCCTCTTTAACATGATGTTGTCTATACTACCCCGTCCTCCAGGAACTTCTCTTCTAGTATATGCAGATGACCTAACCCTCCTTAGCTCAGCACCCACTCTGCAGGAGGCACAGGATAGTCTCCAGTCGGGGATTAATACCCTTCTAACTTGGTTTGCAGACTGGGGATTCAGGGTTAATGTAGACAAATGTGTTCTAATGTTTTATACCGTTAAACATGCATTACCCTCTCTGCCCACTATTTATGTTCATGATACCTCTGTACCTCTTCGGTGTCGCCACACTTTCCTGGGACTCCGACTTGATGGCCCAATTCTGACTTGGAAGGCACATATTGATTATTTACGAGTCTCCTGTATGAAACGCCTTTCCCTCATGAAATGCTTAACAGGCTTCCGATGGGGTGCCTCCCGGGAAGTCCTATTGAAGTTTTACCAAGTGTATATCCGAAGCAAACTGGATTATGGCTGTACCATATATGGATCTGCCTCCCCCTCCCTTTTAAGTAAGCTTTGTGTAATTCAAAATTCTGCCCTCCAGACAGCACTTGGAGCATTCTGCTCCTCTCCGGCTGCTGCTATGCATGCAGAGGCAAATGTTACCTCTGGAGCGATGGCGAGTGTTCCAAGATTGCTTATTCCTAAATAGAAGTCTCTCTTTTTCCCCTTCCCATCCCTTGGTTATACTTTATGTCCATTCCAGAATCTCCTATGATAATCCATCCTGGCCTCTACGTTCATGTGTTCCATTCCTTGTCCGAGCTTTGCAGTCCTATAGCCGATTGTCCCTGCCTTTACCTCATCCTATCCCTATATTCACTGTCTCCGCAGTCCCCCCTTGGTTCCCACTACCCTCCTTTTTTCATTTACACTTCCACGCCCCATTTACTAAATCATTGACTCTCCCAATGCCTTACCCCTCTTTGGTGAATTACTGTCCCTCCGTTACACTAACTCTTTCCAGATTTTTACAGATGGCTCTCATGTCCCCTCCCCTCCTTCCACGGCGGCGGCAATATTTGTCCCTTCTCTTTCCCTGTGTAGAATTTGGAAACTAGATGGGCTTCACCCTATCCTTGCCGCTGAGCTTTTTGCCATCCTGGGTGCCTTGGTGTTTGTCAGAGATTCACTCCACCCCCAGACAGTCATCATTTTTTCTGATTCACAGTCTTCCCTAGCCCTATTGTGCTCCTGGCGCCCGTCCTCTCATCTCAAACTTGTCTTCAACTGTCACTCTGTTCTTCTTTTTCTCCATGCTCGAGGCTTTACAATACATTTTCACTGGGTCCCTTCTCACACTGGCATCCATGGAAACACTGTAGTCGATGCTGTGGCCACACTGGCACATGACATGACAGACATTGAACCCTATCCTCTTGACTTTTCCTCCTTTTCTAAACACGTCTTTCACACCATCTTCAACATATGGAATGCTGCCATCCCTGATTTGCTAAACAACACATGCCTTTCTGCATATCGCACATCATCTGCCCCGCAACCCTGGGCTCGCTCTTCCAGCCGTGACCTGGACACCACACTGGTCAGACTACGGCTTGGCCATACAGCCCTCAACGCACACCTGCACAGGATAGGCCTCTCTCCTACTCCCTCGTGCCCATGGTGTGGCAATGCAGATGAGACCATCCTCCACTTCATCTTTTGGTGCCCAAGGTTCTTCTCTGCTAGAACCTTCCTCCGTTCAGTCTTGATCGCCTGTGGTGTCCACGACTTCACGCTTCCTATCGTACTAGCTGGTGTTGGCCTATCAGAGGACCAAAAGGCCAAGGTGTTACGCCTCATGAAACAGTTTCTCCGTGTTACAGGTCAGATTCATCGCCTGTAATCCCCACTGGTGAGATGAGCCTCCTCTGCTTTCTTCAAGGAACCATCCGATTAACAGGGGTCATCAGTGCATAATCATCCCTGCTAGGCCCAACTTCCCAGGGTGCCATTTCCGCCAGGGGAGGGTGTATAAGCTTCATCGCTTCACTACCCTTTAATCTAAGAAGAAGAAGATTGTCAACTGCTAAATATTTTCCATAATCACTTCTAAATCCTCATTTTGTGGTTACATTTTATTTAGTTCATGCTTTGTGTCCCATATTTGAGTGCACAGGCTGTGAAAGAGGTGATTTTCTCAGTGATTACCATGTCTCTTACATACGTTCACTATCTAGTCAACTGATGAACATTTTTGCACTACACACCTCTAAATCATAATTTTTCTGGTTACATTTTATTTACTTCATGCTTTGTGTCCCATATTTGAGTGCATAGGGTGTGAAAGAGGTGATTTTCTAAGTGATTACCATGTCTCTTACATACGTTCACTATCTAGTCAACTGCTGAACATTTTTGCCCTACACACCTCTAAATCATAATGTTTCTGGTTACAGTTTATTTACTTCATGCTTTGTGTTCCATATTTGAGTGCATAGGCCGTGAAAAGGTGATTTTCTCAGTAATAATCATGTCTCTTCCTTACGTTCATTATGTAGTCAGCTGGTGAACACCCCTGCATTACTCACCTCAAAATCATCATTTTTGGGTTAAAATTTGATTAATTCATACTGTGTGCCAATTATTTATGTGAATGGGGTCTTAAATAAGTGCTATGCATGTCCGATAGGGAGGTAGGTAGGTGGTTTTCTGATTTAGGTTAGGTTAGGTTAGGGTCAAGAATGACCAGTGCTGTTGGTGAACAGTGAACACCTTTGCCATACCTAACTCTTTTTCTGGTAACAATTTATTTATTTGATATTTTGTATCCCATATTTTAGTGCATAAGATATGAGAAATGATGATTTCCATAGTGATTGCCACGTCCGATACTTACACCAACCTGCCAACTCGTGAACACCCCTGCCTTACCTCAAATTCATCATTTTGGGGTTAAAATTCGATTAATTCATGCTTTGTGCCAATTATTTATGTGAATCGGGTCTTAAATAAGTGCTGTGAATGTCCGGTAGGGAGGGAGGTAGGTGATTTTCTGATTTAGGTTAGGTTAGATTAGGGTCAAGAATGATCGGTGATGTTGGTGAACAGCGAACACCTTTGCCATACCTAACTCTTTTTCAGGTAACAATTTATTTATTTGATGCTTTGTATCCCATATTTTAGTGCATAAGATATGAGAAATGATGATTTTCATAGTGACTGACACGTCCGATACTTACTTACACTAACCTGCCAACTCGTGAACACCTCTGCCTTACTCATCTCAAATTCATCATTTTTGGGTTGAAATTCGATTAATTCATGCTTTGTGCCAATTATTTATGTGAATGGGGTTCTAATTAAGTGCTATGCATGTCCGGTAGGGAGGTAGGTAGGTGGTTTTCTAGTTTAGGTTAGGTTAGGTTAGGTTAGGGTCAAGAATGACCGGTGTTGCTGGTGAACAGTAAACACCTTTGCCATACCTAACTTTTTTTCTGGTAACTATTTATTTATTTGATGCTTTGTATCCCATATTTTAGTGCATAAGATGTGAGAAATGATGATTTTCATAGTGATTGCCACATCCGATACTTATTTTATTTTTTTTATGTGTCCGACATTGGGCATAGGCTTCTCAGCCTGCTATCAAGGCCCAGCAGTCCTCCTACATACCAACACCTCTACATGTCACCACTTCGGCGCTAACACCCACCATCCATATTGAATACATGCTAGGGCTGTCTCATATAGGACTGGTGTATTGGTATTAGCAGGGGTATTTTTATGACATGTAGGCGGGTCTTCTGGTAGATCAGTAAAGCCTGATTTAATGAAATTCAAATCCTTAAACTGTTCCCTGCCCCAATGAGGATTCGAACCTGGGTCCATTGGGACTGCAAGCCACCTCTCTACCAATCGAGCCACTGCCTCCCCCTACACTAAGCTGCCAACTCATGAACATCTATGCCTTACTTACCACAAAATCATCATTTTTGGGTTAAAATTCAATGAATTCATGCTTCGTGTCCATTATTTAATACATATGGTGTGAGAAAGGGTGATATTCATAGTGATTTCCAAGTCTGATACTTACTTACACTTGCTGGCAAGTTGTGAGCACCTATGCCTTACTCACCTCTAAATCATCATTTTTTGGTTAAAATTGAGTTAATTCATGCTTTGTGTGCATTATTTATGTGAAAGGGGACTTAAATAAGTGCTATGCATGTCTGGTAGGGAGGTAGGTAGGTGGTTTTCTGATTTAGGTTAGGTTAGGTTAGGATGAAAAATGACCGGTGCTGGAGCTTCAGGGCCACTGTCCGGACAAGACGACTGTCCGGTCATGCCTTTGGCTCTATTACGTTGGATAGTGGAGGGTTTTATAATTTGCACTTGTAGTCAATAATGAACTTGTTTCTGCCTCACTGTAGTCGACTTTGAATTATAATCTGGTGTCTCCCATAGCTGTCTTCAGTAATTTTTAATGTAATTTTTCGATGCAGTAGGTTGAGATTTATTGATTAGCTGAGAATGTAGACGTAATATGAAGATTATTCGTATAATTTTATGTAACGATATTAATTTTGTTATCATATAAATTTATTAGATTTTTGCTGATTACTGATTACTACCGAGGAAGAGATCCTAGAATTTTAAGGAAGGTCTCGTTGATTTACCAACACTAGGAAGATATACCAACATGTAGAAGTAAGAAAAATATTAGTAGGCTGCCACCACCCAGCGTTTGCTAGGAAAGAAATTATTAATCCCGTTACAGTGAAAGATGGGACACTGAGGCCTAGAGACGGTAATCAGGGTAGCGTGAGTAGATTAGAGTGCGTGAATCCTATAGATAGTAACATACCTTGCGGGCCACTCGATCTCACAGTCAAACTTCCCAGAGGAATTTAGATCAAACACATAAGAAAAATGATTATCTATGATTTACTAACCTTAACATACATTAAATAAAATTAACCCTCGAACAATAGAAACAAGTACACAGATTATACTTCAGTCTCTGATTCCTCCAGAATAACGTGTATAAAAATGTTCTCTCCACAAAAAAAATAAATCAGGCTGACTCACACATCACGGTACAAAGCTTTTCACTCGTGTGAACACCACAATTGATAAGATCCTTGGGCTATTACCACTCGACAAGATGTTGTAAATATTGCACACAGATGAATTTTATGCCTGATCAATAATTTACATACATTAAATATACATATAACTTGATCTCTTAACCTAACACAGTGTACACAAATAAAGGGAAAAGAATAAATCAAATTTGGGTGTGACTTGCACTTCTACGGACTCTAATGGACTCGCGGCTCTAATTCCCAGGGTCACAAGTTATCACCAAAAATTACTCTAGATTTCGTATTCACCCAAATTTTCCAATAGTCTACATAAATTAATATAGTTATATATATGATCGGTTGCACAAGAATGATTCTATTTAAACTTCAAAGCGTTTGTATTACCCTGTATGTTAGGAAATACGTCTTCATAAATCACACTCGCTTTTATCTAGACTACTTCACTTTAGAAGAAAAGACTTTTCCAAATGGACCATACAAATACATAATCGACCACAATACAGAAAGAAATGAACGAGGGGAAGAATTGTGTATGGGCTCTGGCAAGTAGCACCGCGTGGCTCCTACGAGCACCGTGTCTAGAGGCCTCGACGTTACACCCACAATCTGTTGATACGGTGCTCTCTAGACTCCAAGTGCATAAAAAGAAGTTGGGGAATATTCTCAGTCAACTTACTTTATATATATATAGAAGATCAATTATTGAGACAAAAGGGGGGAATAAACGACAAATTCTGGACCGACCTGTTGATACGGTACTCTCTAGACTCCAAGTGAATGTCCCCGACAAGAACACTTGCGCTTGCTTGCTGTGGTCCCAACACCGGAACTGACTTTGACTTATTACTCTTCAGATTACTTACTATAACAACTATCAAAGAATATGCAACAAGGAATTCACTTTTGCCATACTTAGGCAAAGTGACTTACGATGTTTAAAATTTTGTGGCAGTCATGTGGGTCTGACAGTTTTTTACCGAAGCCTAAACTCACGAGTTTTATCTAATTGTAACCATGTGTCACAGTTGTCCGGCCTACGTGACTTGACGCCAGTGAAAATAAATAAATTTCGCAGCTACAAATGACTATAATCAATAATCAGACTTTACCTAAGCTCAAATTCATTATTATATAATACAAAAAGATGATAATACCAAACCTAACTGCAAAATTCTGCATTCAAGGTGTAAATACAAACTATCGCGAATTTTAACCTTGAATTAACTTGCTTGGCCTCTTTATCAAAAACAGATCATGCTTTGCACATCCATCACGCTCTATACGGTCTTACTCTATTAGTAGTATTTCACTCTTGCTATACATTAACTAGGATAAAGCCCAAATATGAATTTGATGACCATTTCCCATACATTGCATCAATTAAACAGGGGTCCAGGACTACACTTACCTTACACTTATATAATACTTATACTAACTTATATTACACTTTTACTAACCTTAAAATTACGGCATTTCATCTAGAGTATGTCGATCGTTCACTTGAGGTTATTAGGCACTTATATAAATGCCAATGTGTAATATGTAGCCTTATGTTAACCCACCCCATCCCGGCAGATTCTTAACCAATTACCTCCCCCAGTCCCGACAGATTTTTTATTTATTTATTTGTTTTTGGCTAAAACCCCTGCTTTTTATGAGAAACATCGAAAATTGATAGAGAAATCGCTTACCTGACCTTTAAAATGCTGCTACAGGTAAGGATACCCTCACATGGCTGTGTTTTCTATGGGCCTTGGCTCCTGAGAAAACGTGATCTATGGGAGGGCAACTATTCCAAGCCACTTAAAATAGTTATTCATTTATTTATTTGGTAAGAATTTATATGTAGTATAAGAGTATTGGTTTTCACACAGTAATATAGGCGATATAAGCGTTGTTTCACTCACCAAACACATCAACATAACCCACCTTTTATGGCGACATTACCTGATCATCATTTCTGACTGTTTCTTCCTCTGATGCTACGTAAACTTTGTCCTCCACATTGTCATCAGTTGGGGAATCACTTTGGCCTTGAATTTCATGCTGTGGCACGACATGTCTTTACTGGCCAGGTCACTGGTAACAAGTGAGTTGCTGAGACAGTGGCATGCGGGGCATACTTCACCTGATTCACGTTTGAATAACTACTGTATTTATCTTTTTTTTTGTTAATACCAACTATTTGATGCCATATTTTACATTTATTATAAGAAGAATAAACCACCATCAGCATTATAACTCATATACCTTGAAAACTAATATACTTGCTAAATTAACTGATATGTAAATAAATGACAGGGAATCATCCTAATGCTGAAAAGTCCTGATGGGGGATTGTCTTGTTATTGTTGTGACGGCCTCGCTGCAAGCAAGCACGGCACTGTGCAGCGCACTCATTTTGAATTTTTTATATATGCCGAAAAGTCTTGATGGCGGATTGTCTTGTTATTGTTGTGACGGCCTCACCGCAAGCAAGCATGGCGCTGTGCAGTGCACCCATTCAATTTTTCATATTTCCTTTCGTGTTGCTTTTCGTATCATCAAGACAGATATTATTTATATAGTGGAATTTGTCCTTTATTCATCACTTTCGTAACATCTAAATTTCGTTTATCGGGTTTTCGTTTACTGAGGACTCACTGTATTTTGTTTCAGTTGAGACAAGAATATCATAGAAGGAAACAATCTTATGTTACTGTTAGTGAACAGTGGGAAAAACAGTTGCAACATTAAACAATACTGCCTGAAATCACAGCATTTTAGCAGTTTAGCAGTTCAGTGCCAAGCATTCACCCTATCAGAAGTTAGCATGATGCTAACATTCTCATGATCACCTCACTTGCCATCTACTCACTAACTAGGAAGGTAATCATACTGGGGAGAGGCTTGCGAGACTGCCGAGTCATTACAAAAGACATCTGTCCCATATGGAAATTTGATCACCCTTGTTAGACTGGCTTCTCTCACTGGTATTTTGTTTCATTCAAGACAAGAGTACTGTTAAAGGAAACAGTCTTATATTACTGGTAGAGAAAAACTGGAAAAACAGTTGTAACATTAAACAGTATTACAGCTATACTATGTTTTTCAGCTGTGACTGATGTGTGTTAGCAGTGTTTAAGCCAATCAGGGATCAGCCACTTACAATACTATGTTTTGAAAAAGGGGGAAAATTTACTAAGTAGATAAGTAATACAATATTTGAAATTAGCAGTGCCAGTTGGGCATTCATAGCAGTATCCGCCATTTTTGTTGTATTCACAGCTGACAAAGCAATAAGAGCAGTTGATCCTGTTCACCCTCTCTGCCCCACTGCTGATCAGAGTGATTGATCCTGTTCACCCTCTGCCTCATTGCTGCCGTAGCAAAGCTATCATAATCGGCAAAAGTGAATGCAACCCAATGCGTGTATGTGTGGGTGTGAGTGTGGGTGTGAGTGTGAGTGTAGAGTGGGTGTACTTAATGAGGGAGTAGTGGGAGAAATCTGGGTAGGGGCACGGTGATAAACCGCTTATCATAGCCCTTCAACCCAGTAATGTATATTATAGGGTACTTTATTCTTGCTCGCCAGATGGTTTTATTCAGTTCAGGAAACATCGTGCACTGAAGGATTTAGTGTGGGCTGAATCAAATGCCCCTAGTTTGAAAAGTTTTGCTAATCGCTTGTACTCAGTTTAAACATTTGCATTAGCAACAATAAGAGAACAATTGCAGTAGGCTGGTTTTCTCATATTTGGCAGCTTCTTTGACTAAACTGTTTGAATAAAACAGGATAAAAAAGAAGGCTGTCCCATGCTTACCTAACTTTTTGGCTGAAACTGGTGGAAAATGGAGGTAGTGATGAAGGATTCTGATGTATCATTTAATGAGAAGTATTGTGTGTAGGGGAGTCGGGTGGTAGAATGAATGTCTCGATACCTGTCTATAATTTTATTTATCTAGCTCTCTATCTGATATTCACTTTGGAATTTCCAGTGCAAAATCATGTTCTGATATTTGAAAATGGGGCTGCATTTCTCTTGCACTATCCTTAGAGCTGTCACTTACCATACAGTGGTATAGCAGCTGGGAGACGGCAGTGTTACGAAGGCATAACCATGGATTTTTAAATATTTTCACTATATTTGATATGTTGTGTGGTGATTGTTTTTAGTACATTGTGAAAAGTTAAGAATGCTTTGTTAATTTTTGATGTTGTGAGGCAAACGGCACTGTCAGTGAGAGAGTGTTACTGAGAGAAGAGGATAGAGACAGCTATATGCCCTGTTCACAGAAACCTCACTATATTGAACTTCATTTGTGAAACATTTTAATTTGCTTTTTGTTTAGTTTGTATATACAAATGCTACATTTATTTTTTTATTATTACTGTATTATTAATGCGGAGGTATTCAGAGGTTAGTGAGAGTGCGTCATTAATGATGGCAACGAAGTCGTGTTCAGGAGCATGTTTGAAGAGCAGAAAAGACTCACGTCGTATTTCATTTGGTTTAAGGATGTTTTTTCAGGTTAGGAAGTGAATGTGTTGACTGTAGGTAATGAGACATAAGGAGCAAGTTACAGTAATCTCACATCACACCGAGTTGAAATTGAATGTGGGAAAATACTGTAATACCGGAGGTGTGGGGCACGAATCTGACTATGGTCAGTTTCAGGGAGTCTGACGCACTGATTTTGCCAGTTGAAGATAGGTGGAATTGGTAACACTGCACAATGTTCACGGGTGGTGATTGGTCAATTCCAGTCGTATTTGAATGTGCACAAAATTGACTTTGTATTCCAACCAAAACCTCATTTATTTGTAAGATACCAAATTATACAGATACAAATTAAAGCAGTTATATCTTTAATGATAAATGTATGCCTTTTAAATTATTAATGCGAGACCTGAACAACACTGGGAACAAAATAAAGTCGCAGCTGGATGCATATGGACAGCAGTCAGCGACTGAAGCAGGCCTAAGGGTGTGAATTATTTGTTAGTATTGTCATTTCATCATGTTTAATTTCGTTCACACTGCACGTGGTTATATTATTGCAGTATTGTTTTCTCATGGAGTTTGCTTTTATCTTACTTTCATTTTTTCTGCCATTAACAAGTACTCAGTTCATTTTACAGTGATGTAATCCACTACTTTCCTGGCTCCTCTCTGTCGAGGAGACAGAGATACATCATGCTTGAGGAGAAGGTGCATGGTGGCCGGGGATAAGGTATCTGTCTGTCTGTCTGTCTCTTAGGATACTTATGAAAAGGTTCAGGATAATCAAACACCAAACTTATTAATGTAAGAAATAATTTTACCGAATATGACTATGAAGACAAATATAAATGCAAATTTTCCTTTCCTTCATTCTTTCCTCGTCCTTCTGCCTGTGGGTGACTCTGCACTGAGTGACAAGCCAAATGGTTTCCTGTACACCAGGAAACCATTTACTATGCTGGGTGGTATCCATATAACCAAATTTTGGCACCTGGTGGTTTAATGGGTATTTACTGTGCTCCAGTCAGATTGAGCCGGTGAAGGTTTATATCCAAGGAGTGGTTGGGGTATATAGCTCATGTAATGCCACCCAGGGATGAGTGAGGCTGGTCACTTTCATCCTAAATGTTAGGATGAAAGTGACCAGCCCCGGGCTCCTGCGTTCCTCTGTGGGGCTACATGCGATTGGATTGGATTGAAGCTGTTGTTACCTATGAAGGTAATGAAAATGTGTATGTACAGTATACAGAGAATAGCATGTATTGACTCCAGTGAGTGTGTGTGTATTTACCTAATTATACTTACCTAATTGTGATATACAGGAAATGAGCTACACTCGTGGGGTCCCGTCTCTGTTTCTCAGTAAGTCAAATTTTGCTATAAACTCATTTAAGTTTTTAGACTGGACGATCTCTTTGTCCAGGCTATTCCACAGGTCTGTGCATCTATAAGGAAAGCTATATTTCTTGATGTCCTTCAAGCAGCTTGGTGTCTTTAGTTTCATTCCGTGTCCTCTTGTTACTCTCTCATCCCACACAAACAGATTTTGTCTGTCAGTTTTATCTACTCTCATGGTCCTGAACGCTGCAATCATGTCGCCCCTCTCTGTCCTTTCGTCTAAGGAAGGCAAATCCAGCTTTTCCAGCCTCACATTGTATGACAAATCTGCCAGACTGGGGACCATCTTGGTTGCTGTTCTTTGTATTCTCTCAATATTGTTTATCTCTTTTGTTTCGTGTGGGGACCACACTACTGCTGCATATTCAAACCTGGGGTGGATCATGGCCACTATCAATATTTTCATAATCTCCTCATCCATGTAATGAAATGCTACTCTTATGTTGGTCAAGAGTTTTACGTCTCTCTAACTATCTTGTTAACGTGTTTTTCAGGTAACAAACTATCCTGGACCAGCACTCCCAAATCTTTGTCTTCTCTTGCTTTTGTGATTGGTTCATTACCTATCAAATAATTCAGTGATGGCCTCTTGGTACTTTTTCCCATTTCCAGTATTTTACATTTTTTTGCATTGAATTTCATTTCTCACATCCGGCTCCAGTCATGTATCCTATCCAGATCCCCCTGCAGCATTTTACAGTCTTCCACAACTTCTGCTTTCCTCAAGATCTTTGCATCATCAGATCCCTGAAACCAACTATAGTATGGGATACTTTTAGGGTAAATAAAATGCTGCAGATTCTCCGTGTAATTTATTTTTAAAAATTAGTGGTAGGTGGTGGTGACCATCATGCACTCACTTGATGTAGTGCTGCCTACTTCTTCCTTAACCTTTATCATTCTTTTTCTGTGCCTGTCCTCCTCTATTCCTATTTTTCCCATTTTTTCTGTCACTTCTTATTGCTTTTCTTTCCTTTACAGGTGGATTTACATTGAGTGACAAGCCAAATGGTATCTTGTAAGCCAAGAAACTATTTACAACGCTGGGTGGTAACCATATAACCAAACCATACGTGCTCCCTACGTGTCAACAATTGGGTTGGTGGAGGGTTAATGCCCCTCCCTGTAAAACTCAGTCAAATGGCCACCCCTTATGGGATTATGGCATTGCCAAGAGAGATAGAGATAGAGAGAGTTTGTGTTGTCTGTGACTGTAATATACAGTAAAACCTCACTAGAATGGACTAATTGTGGCCCAAGTCATTCCGAAAAAAGTGACATATGGACTTCCCCCTGCTAAGATATTTTCATACATGAAAAGCATTATGGCCACAATCCTACTTCTCTCCACCATTTCCTTCTAAATTGGGGCATTAACCCAATTGCTTCTTAACTTTTCTCAAATGCCACTATAAATAATTTATTGCATATCACAGTACAATTTTAGTGAGGTTTAAGGGCATTTTCACAGTCGTCCACAATCCAGTCTCCAACAGCCTACTCGACTCCGAACACACGTTTTCGTTTTCACAGTCGCCCCCGACCAGACTTCCGAGGCCTTTGTTGGGGACGGCATTCGGGAGGTCCCGAACAAATTACTGGAACCTTCTTGGGGAGCCTGGAGCCTCCCCAACAGACGGTCCAGAAAGTAATAAAGTAAAAGTATAATTATATGTAACATATTTTGATTAATATTTCAATATTAGATACCCAGTGTAATATTGCTGAGATATATAACACACCCGGTATTGAAAAATAAATTATGTTTGTGTACTTTTATGAGACTTTCTACTGTGTATCCGAATACTAGCATTTCGCAGACTGGTGGAGGCTCCACAACAAACGGACCCGAAAGAAATACGAGAATCGTTGTCCAATGCAAATTTTCTTGAAAATTCCAATATCTGATGCCCGATATAAAGATTGATTTACCTAACACCCCATTTAGGGAAAAAAAAAAAATCGCGTACTAATACTATACTCGTTAATAAACCACACCATAACTCATTAGATGTTATTATACATGTTGCTTCTTCATGGTTATTTTTACTTAAGCCTTTTTTTACAGTAATCCCTCCATTATTCAGACATCCAATACTCGGACATACTCACTATTCGGATATTGTGGGCTGCCCAACCCCCAAAATGCCAAAAAATTTGAGAAAAATCGAAAAAATTTCGATTTTTTGGGACCGCGTCCATTTGAATTTCCCGCCCGCGCCGATCGGCTATGTTTACACTCGTGGCGCCTGTATGTCGGTCGCCATTACCCACTCAGCTACTGCCTCGTGAACACCTCCGAAAATGGCGGCCGAAATCATTGCTTTTGTCGTGATACCCTATCTCCTACAGTGCTTGATACTGCACTTCACCTTCTTCATCATGTGTGTGATGATGGAATTTACTGTTATGTACAGTGCAGTGAAGTGATGTGATTCCAGTTATAAAAAAAAAAACGTTGTGGAAAGTGTTGGTGATAAGTGCTGGTGATTCTCAATTGGATAGGTGTGTCAGGTGCAAGGTCTTCCTGTCAGAGTCTGAGATGATAGAGTGGGACATTACATCAGGATGGCAGCTTCTTGTTCGTAAGTACCCTAACTTCATGCCTAACCTGTTTTCATCATGCTGTAAATGTGTTAAAAAATTACCAAAAATGTTAATCATAATTTCCTGTTTGCAATTTAATTTTTTCATGAATGGTTCTTAAGTGCACTAGCTAGGAAAAAGGTGGAAGCCAGTGAATTTCATATTCAGTCATAACCTAACCTAACCTAACCTATCCTAACCTAAACTATGGTTACCATAAAGATTTTCATGCCTAACCTGTTTTCATCATGCTGTAAATGTGTTAAAAGATTACCAAAAATGTTAATCATAATTTCCTGCTTGCAGTTTAATTTTCCCATGCATGGTTCTTAAGTAAAACAGCTAGAAAAAAGGTGGAAGCAGTTAATTTCATGTCCGGTCCCAACCTAACCTAACCTATGGTTACCATGAAGATTTTCATGCCTAACCTGTTTTCATCATGCTGTAAATGTGTTAAAAGATTACCAAAAATGTTAATCATAATTTCCTGCTTGCAATTTAATTTT